>SSNP01000116.1:331297-372088 GCA_006937955.1 Pachypanchax playfairii | reverse complement strand
CACAACCGGGGGGGGGGGGGGGGGGGGGGGCTAACACTCACACAACCCAATACGCAGATCGGGGGGCAACATGGGGTTCAGTGTCTTGCCCAAGGACACTTCGACATGGTGGAAGCCGGAATTGATCCACCAACCTTCAAATTGGAGGACGACCGCTCTAACAGGATATGATGTCTCTTCTTCTGTTTTCAGTACATCCTGAATGACAAAGAGGTTCAAGTGAAGACAGACCTGTGGATGAAACAGAATGCAGAATACCTGAAGGAGCAGAAAGGTGAGGAAGTGACTGTTTAGCTGATTAGTTGCTGCTTATTGATTTGTTTGTCTGAGACTGATCAATAATTCTAATATACTGACTGATCACTGTTTGTAATTCCAGAGAAGGAAGAGAGGATAAACAAAGAGAAAGAACAGGGCACCTACAAAGAGAAGGTAAATGAAGCATGGGGTCTCCCTGCCTCCAATGCAGGGGCTAAAACCACATTCTTACCTTTGACCTCCACCTGTGGCATCTTTGTCTGCAGAAGAAGAAGAAATACAGGAAACGTGAGCAGATCGAGGCATTGACAGCAGGAGAAGCGATTGAGAAGATGTTGGAGAAGAAAAAGATTTCCAGTAAAATCAACTATGACGTCCTCAGAGATCTGAATGGGTTGACGGGCAGCTCCAGCATGTTGACCTCGGACCCGTCCAATGGGTCTACCACACAGAAACGACTAAGCCGCCGCCGCAGGAAGGCCAATGAGGCTAATCCAGACTTTTCTTCAAGTGCCACCATCATGGGAAAGAGGTGCCTTCCCTCAGAAATCAATCATCTGTAATCTAGAACTGATCAGTGATCAATAGTATTTTATATCTGTTTTCATTGTTCTTTTGCTGATTTTTAGGTTCCGCCACCTAATTTCATCCACAGCAAAGAAGAAGAAAATACCTGCTCAGGTGAGCAGTTACATAAACACCTGAAAGACATGGTTCCACCTGGAGGCGGTTGAATCTGATTGGCTGATCTACACAGGAAGTAGTATCTTAGTATCTCTCGATCTTGACATCTGTTAAGGTTAAAGTCAGTTGGTCTGATTGATTTCAGGTAGAAAATGCTGCCATCACAGCAACAGAAACATCCGAGCCTCCAGCTGAGCCGACTCCTGATGCTGTCCCAGACACAAGCCCCACCCCCCCAGTAGCTACAGTCCCTACTGTAGAAGATGAAGAAGAGGAGGTGGAGGAAGAGTGTGTGAGTGCACTGGAGCTTGTAGGAGGTTAGTCCAGGTTTTTAGTTTGAAAATGCCGCATGGAACAGCAAATTTCAGTTTTTTACCTGATAATCAATAATATGATCAGTTTATAAATAGTTCCAAATCCCACTGAAAGTCATCTAAAGCTGCTTTACAAGAAAAATCTAACAGGTCCCATTTCTATTCAATTACACACATTCCAGTTCTATCTAGTTATTATACAATACAATCAGAACATTAGAAAACACCAATAAATTCTGTGTTGATCAGTAGATCATCTTCACTTTGATCAGGTGGAAGAACGTCGTCATGGTAACGTGTTTTATATGAGAGCTAAAGGACATGTCCTGATAAAAGATACACCAGGTTCTTTACTTTCTTGTTGGAGGATAAATTAATGCACCTGAAGTAAATGACTGAGTACACAATTTGTTCCTGAAGTTCTCAGGTCCAAAAACCAGAACCAGAACCAGAACCGCTGTCTCTCTGAGTTTAAGAACAGTTTCATCCAATATTTTACATCATTAAGACAAGCTTGTAATCTCTGCAGCTGGTTGGTCTCATCAGGCTTCATTGATAGATATAACTGAGTATCATCAGCATAAAAATATAATTTTATACCATGTTGTCTAATAATTTTACCAAGCGGTAACATATATATAGTAAAGAGGATTGGTCCAAGTACTGAACCCTGAGGAACAGTATTAAAAACAAACTATTTTATTTGTTAATTAATTTGAGTTCAACAGAGGTCAGATCTCTCTTCAGTCTGGTTACAGAACTAAATAGAACCCTGGAGTTGGTCCTGTTCTTCTCTATGAGGGACGAGTAATACTCAGTTCTAACTGTGTGAAGGTCTCTGGTGTGTGAACAGAGTCTCTACAAATTAAATAATAAAATAAATGTCTTTGAACTTGATACTTGATTCTACACATGCTGATACATACTGAGCTGCCCTCATACACAAAAAAAAGTTTTCTAACTTAGTGGAACATTTACTTCTAACTTTCTTGAGATTCTTCTAGTTTGCAGCTCTGAATTAAACTAAGGATCCTCCTCTGACTGATACCGAGGACTCTCCTCTGACTGATACCGAAGATCCTCCTCTGACTGATACCGAGGACTCTCCTCTGACTGATACCGAGGACTCTCCTCTGACTGATACCGAGGACTCTCCTCTGACTGATACCGAAGATCCTCCTCTGACTGATACCGAGGATCCTCCTCTGACTGATACCGAGTATCCTCCTCTGACTGATACCGAGGATCCTCCTCTGACTGATACCGAGGACTCTCCTCTGACTGATACCGAGGACTCTCCTCTGACTGATACCGAGGATCCTCCTCTGACTGATACCGAAGATCCTCCTCTGACTGATACCGAGGATCCTCCTCTGACTGATACCGAGGACTCTCCTCTGACTGATACCGAAGATCCTCCTCTGACTGATACCGAGGATCCTCCTCTGACTGATACCGAGGACTCTCCTCTGACTGATACCGAGGATCCTCCTCTGACTGATACCGAGGACTCTCCTCTGACTGATACCGAAGATCCTCCTCTGACTGATACCGAGGATCCTCCTCTGACTGATACCGAGGATCCTCCTCTGACTGATACCGAAGATCCTCCTCTGACTGATACCGAGGATCCTCCTCTGACTGATACCGAGGATCCTCCTCTGACTGATACCGAGGACTCTCCTCTGACTGATACCGAGGACTCTCCTCTGACTGATACCGAGGACTCTCCTCTGACTGATACCGAGGATCCTCCTCTGACTGATACCGAGGATCCTCCTCTGACTGATACCGAGGACTCTCCTCTGACTGATACCGAGGATCCTCCTCTGACTGATCCCGAAGATCCTCCTCTGACTGATACCGAGGACCCTCCTCTGACTGATACCGAAGATCCTCCTCTGACTGATACCGAGGATCCTCCTCTGACTGATACCGAGGATCCTCCTCTGACTGATACCGAGGACTCTCCTCTGACTGATACCGAAGATCCTCCTCTGACTGATACCGAGGATCCTCCTCTGACTGATACCGAGGACTCTCCTCTGACTGATACCGAGGATCCTCCTCTGACTGATACCGAGGATCCTCCTCTGACTGATACCGAGGACTCTCCTCTGACTGATACCGAGGATCCTCCTCTGACTGATGACCTTCATGTTCAGAGGAGCAACATTTCAGATATTCATAATTACTTGAATTATCTTTCTTTTTCAGATTATGGCTGTGAAGAGGAGGAAGTCTTTTAGCTCCACCCACTGACCTTTGGCTTAATGAATAAAGTCCATCCTGGTAGAAGATCCAACACAGATGATCCTTGATTAACCTATGTCAGATCAATATTGGAATCAATGATCAAAGCATCAAGTCTGTGCTTTATTGATCACTGATCTGAATTAATCTGAGCTACTGATGATCACTCCCTAAAAAAGTTTCGTTTTGGATGTTTGTGTGTTTTTGAGTTCCCAGAAATCTGAGTATGGTTGAGTTTAAACTACAGAAGGCCAATAAGGACAAAAATGTAAAAAAAAAAATCCTTACAGTTTTAGGTGGTGTTACCACTCAGGTAAATGTTACACCTGAGCCAAAGAGGGTGTGTTTTGTGTATGTGTTACTCTGTGTGTGCGTATACTCTTGTATTTTAATAAACTGTTGTTTCTAATGTATACAAATAAAACAATAATGAGACTAACAGGACCATTCATTTTTAACTGACTTCTTCGTCTGGACACTTCACAACCTGAGACCTGAACCAGGAACAAGTCTGTTTTTAACGATCTTCTAACTACCTCTGACTCTGGTCCTGGTGCTCTTCTGCTGCTCATTGACTTCTCATCAGCTTTTGATAAACTAGACCATGACCTTCTTGTCCATCGACTTGAACACTCCATTGGAATCTCTGGTACTGCGCTCATTTGGTTTAAGACTTACCTCACATATAGAACCTTTCACATAATGTTGAGCGAATGCTGCTCTTCCTCTCTCCACCTCTCCTGGGGGGGTCCCCCAGGGCTCTATTCTTGGTCCCCTTCTTTTCTCTTTGTATTTTCTGCCCCTCAGCCTCATTTTTAAAAAGAACAATGCACACAGATGACTGCCAAGTCTACATCCCCGTCAATCCTCAAAATTCATATTCTCTCTTTCTTGACTGTTTTCATGAGGTCAAGATGCGGTTCGCAGCCAATTTTCTAAACCTGAATGACAAGATGTCACATTTTAGATGTTCCTCTGCTTCAACACACCTGCTGCAGATGAACAGGTCGTTAACAGGTTTCTACAGGACTTGCTGAGAGGTTGCAGATTTGAATCAGGTGTGTTGAACTCTGTGCAACCTCCATGTTGTGTTTGAAAGTGCTTTATAAATAAAGGTGTTGTGGTATGATATTAATAACAAAGAGAACCATCATTAGATCATGCCACTGCTGCTGTTTCTAATCTACTCAGTCTATCTGTATCTAAAGTACAGACTCTCCAGTCAATGTCTTGTTCTTAGATTATGGATTTGAAAATGCACAAGAACTAGGAGGCAATGATATGGCACAAAATGATTGAATTATTTAGCAGAGTGTGAGTTCAGTAGAACAGGATCTGTAGTAGCTTGGAAAAAGCAGGTAATCTCAGTGGTGAAAGAAATGACGAGCACTACGACCCTCCTAAGCACTACAAAGATTTTCATAAAATTCCTCCTTGAATTCACTGATTGTCAATGAAGATTTCAGACTTCTTTTGTTCTTACGCTTTTAATATGCAAATAAATTAAACAGACCGTCTCATTCCAAAAAACTGTTTAAAGCTCCAGAATGTTCCAGGTAAATATTAACCCAACAGTTTAATGTTCTAATACCAATACAAGAGAAACTAAACCAGGATCAACACTGGACCTGGCAACCCAGCAGGAACATCGGGGGGGACGGGTCCAGCAGAAACATCAGGGAGAGGGGAGGGGGTGAGAGGGGACGGGTCCATTAGAAACATCAGGGAGAGGGGAGGGGGTGAGAGGGTGAGAGTGGACGGGTCCATTAGAAACATCAGGGGGGTGAGGGGGTGAGAGGGTGAGAGGGGACGGGTCCATTAGAAACATCAGGGGGGTGAGGGGGTGAGAGGGGACGGGTCCATTAGAAACATCAGGGAGAGGGGAGGGGGTGAGAGGGTGAGAGTGGACGGGTCCATTAGAAACATCAGGGGGGGGGGAGGGGGTGAGAGGGGACGGGTCCATTAGAAACATCAGGGGGGTGAGGGGGTGAGAGGGGGCGGGTCCATTAGAAACATCAGGGAGAGGGGAGGGGGTGAGGGGGTGAGAGGGGACGGGTCCATTAGAAACATCAGGGAGAGGGGAGGGGGTGAGAGGGGACGGGTCCATTAGAAACATCAGGGAGAGGGGAGGGGGTGAGAGGGTGAGAGGGGACGGGTCCATTAGAAACATCAGGGAGAGGGGAGGGGGTGAGAGGGTGAGAGTGGACGGGTCCATTAGAAACATCAGGGGGGTGAGGGGGTGAGAGGGTGAGAGGGGACGGGTCCATTAGAAACATCAGGGAGAGGGGAGGGGGTGAGAGGGTGAGAGGGGACGGGTCCATTAGAAACATCAGGGAGAGGGGAGGGGGTGAGAGGGTGAGAGGGGACGGGTCCATTAGAAACATCAGGGGGGTGAGGGGGTGAGAGGGTGAGAGGGGACGGGTCCATTAGAAACATCAGGGAGAGGGGAGGGGGTGAGAGGGGGCGGGTCCATTAGAAACATCAGGGGGGGGGGGGGGGGAGGGGGTGAGAGGGGACGGGTCCATTAGAAACATCAGGGAGAGGGGAGGGGGTGAGAGGGTGAGAGGGGACGGGTCCATTAGAAACATCAGGGGGGTGAGGGGGTGAGAGGGGACGGGTCCATTAGAAACATCAGGGGGGTGAGGGGGTGAGAGGGTGAGAGGGGACGGGTCCATTAGAAACATCAGGGAGAGGGGAGGGGGTGAGAGGGGACAGGTCCATTAGAAACATCAGGGGGGTGAGGGGGTGAGAGTGGGGGGGTTGTTATCTAATTCTTATATCCTTTAAAACTCTCTGTTCATTTAGTTGTTTATTTTTTCAGTCTATTCGTTTTTCAACTTGTTTTACATTCAGATCATCATAATTAAAGGCAGGTGACATGTAAGTCTGTTTGCTGGTGATTTTTACTGTAAAGACACTGCTTTATGTTCTGTTAACTGTCTGAACTGATGTATGTGGGTGTAAATGCAGTGGCTGTATGTATGACAGAAGAAAGACTACGGGAGATGCTGTGGTGGTAGTTATGGTTTTTGTTGGCTAATAAAAGTGACTTGCTGAACAGAACAGCGTCTCTTCTTCTATCATGTGTGGAGACGCTACAGAATATTGAGCCTCAATCAGACACGTGACACAGCTGACAGGAAGCTTCATGAGGGCAGACTCAGTGTGTCAGTGTGACGGATCAAACTCACAAATAATTGTTCAAAAATCACATTTTTTTTCATAAACACTTCTAGAAAAATCATCTTGTGTTGAAACTTGCAGTTATGAGTGAAATGTGTCCAGATGTCTGATATCAACACAAATCAGTCAGATTTCAGACATTCAGGTGATCATAACAGGTAAAAGATCAAAGGATATTTTCTCTTTTGATTATTGGTACAAGAAAGTTTTCAGATCAGGAATGAGCCATGACATCAACACCTGACTGTACTTCAGTGATCATGTGACATCATTATCATCATGTTGACTGTTATTATATTTTATCAGAAAATTCAACAACATTGTACAAAAGCATATCATTGCTATAAACTCAGTGTTGTACAGATGGTCACTGAAGTAAATAGATTGTATTTATTTTGTATCAGGCAACAAGTTAGTTATAAAACAAGTTATAGAAAAGTAGAATCAGTTTATCCAAAGCTTCATAGTTGGTGAACTGTTGTAAAACATCCCCCTTGCAAAGACACTATTGTCTTCTGTAATATGTCTTTGTGTCTTCTAAAAAGACACAAAGACATATTAAAACTGTAATTTTTTAACTTTTGTTTTGTTTGTTTTATAAACACATTTAATTTTTTTTTTTTTCAAACGAGTGCTTACTACATATACATTTTCTTCAAGTTGGAGGTGTGAGTCAGGTGAAAATAATATTCCAGGGATCCTAGCGTTAAAAAACCACTTGTGTGCAAACTACCCTTAACAGTCTTCACTGGAGTCCAACATGGACTCAGTGAGTAACCGTTTGGAGGCATTGGTGTCTTCTTGTATGGTGCTAACTGCTAGCAATGCTAAACTAAAAGCTAAAGCCTGAATATTGCAGACCACCTTGTCATCATCAGGAGACTTTAATTTAATACAGGATACAACCCTTGACAGATCATCTATGAAACATACTACTCTAACAAAATCAGCCACCACCTTGACATTTCATGCAGACCAGTTGGTTCCGTCAGACCCATGGAGAACTAAAGTCCCATCTAAAAAAGACTGTTCCTTCTTTTCTCACATGCACCACAGCTTCACACAAATAGATTTTTTCTTAACAGATAAAAAATTGCTATACAATACAATAATATCAGATGATGCCCTACATCAGCAGACATCACCTTTTCTTCCAGCAGACTAGCCCACAAATCCTGCTAATTTAACTCTCACTTGCTTTCTGAAACTAAATTTAAAGATTTTCTTACAGAGAGAATATATTTCTTTTTTTTAATGAAGGACATGCCTGATATTAGTTGTGATATACTGTGGGATTCTTTCAAGGCCTACTCATGTGGGTAGATCATCTTGTTTGTCTCCCATTTTGAAAAAGCAGAACACTCTAAAATAACAACTTTGATGAAATTCGTATGTTTGCTGTTAAATATGCCATCAACCCTTCGACTTCATCATGTAAACATAGATTACAGTTACAATCTCCATACAATTTGTTATCATCAAGCAAAGTTGAGATTCAGCTTTTACAAACAAAACGTTCTTTGGAACAAGTTGATAAACCTAGCAATTATTAGCATACCAGGCCCGAGCCAAAAACGTTTCTAAAATTATACCCAAAAAGTCTTCCGTGGCTGTCTAAAGCTCTCTCTACTGGTCTCCAGAAGGTCACACCAACATTAACAAACCCGGACCAGACCGGTTTTATTTCCAGATGCCAATCTTTCCACAATACGAGAAGGTTATTAACCCTCGTGGTATGTTGTGGGCCAGATTCATCCATTAAAAAAAAAAAGTTTTAAGTACTACTTTTTTTTCAGCATGAAACTTCTCTTTGGTGACAACAGACTCACAAAAAGACTCACAACCATCCAAGATGACTAGCTTAATTAGGAGGTTAGCTGATAGATTAAAACTCGTGAAACACATAGCTACCCACAATGCATTGCGGTACCCAGTTACCGATAAAGCCTCAAGTGTAATTTAATCTGTGGTTATTGTCAGTGGTCTCCAACTCCATGAAAAAAGATCATTAAAAGAGTTTAACTTCTGCAACTCCTGTTGCTCTAAAATTGTCTCTTGCAAACAGAGTATATCACAGTCAACAACCAAACGACAAGCTTTTTCTCCGGCACTGTTTCCAAGTCGTAACCCGTGACAAATATAGGACAAAACTTGTAAATCCATAATAATAAGATTATTATTATTTCAGATTCACAGAAAAAGTCAATCCATCTAAATCCCCAGAAAATCTGGAAGTAAAAACGTTCACTAGCTTGGTTCTAACTGTTTTGATGTTTCTCACAGCTCCAGGACCAACTTGGGTTGTTTCTCAATGTCAAGGAACCTTGCCTTGTTGTCTTGGTCCCACCCTGGTTGCCTAGGAGATACGTCATCGGGACCCACCAAGGCACTTTCCAATGTTCATGTGCTATGGAGGCATCTGTACTCGGTTTGCCCGCTGTTAAGCTAACATACCAAGGATACATGGGACGTGACTTGATGCCTTCCGTCGGTCACAAATTTCCCAGAATATATTGCGGTATTTCCAAAAAATGGCGGTTGAGGAGCCGGCAGCAGCTACTTCAAAGGCAAATTTCCAGTTTCAGTGTTAGTTAACTGATTATCCTGTTATCCTGGATCGAGGGTGGTCATCCTGGAGTGGGTCAGGGGATCATCCTGGATCGAGGGTGGTCATCCTGGAGTGGGTCAGGGGATCATCCTGGATCGAGGGTGATCATCCTGGAGCGGGTCGGGGGATCATCCTGGAGCGGGGGAACATCCTGGATCAAGGGTGGTCATCCTGGAGTGGGTCGGGGGATCATCCTGGAGCGGGTCGGGGGATCATCCTGGATCGAGGGTGATCATCCTGGAGCGGGTCGGGGGATCATCCTGGATCGAGGGTGATCATCCTGGAGCGGGTCGGGGGATCATCCTGGATCGAGGGTGATCATCCTGGATCGAGGGTGGTTATCCTGGAGCGGGTCGGGGGATCATCCTGGATCGAGGGTGATCATCCTGGAGCGGGTCGGGGGATCATCCTGGATCGAGGGTGGTCATCCTGGAGTGGGTCGGGGGATCATCCTGGAGCGGGTCGGGGGATCATCCTGGATCGAGGGTGATCATCCTGGAGCGGGTCGGGGGATCATCCTGGATCGAGGGTGGTCATCCTGGAGCGGGTCGGGGGATCATCCTGGATCGAGGGTGGACATCCTGGATCGAGGGTGGACATCCTGGAGCGGGTCGGGGGATCATCCTGGATCGAGGGTGGTTATTCTGGAGCGGGGGATCATCCTGGATCGAGGGTGGTTATTCTGGAGCGGGGGATCATCCTGGATCGAGGGTGGTCATCCTGAAGTGGGTCGGGGGATCATCCTGAAGCGGGTTGGGGGATCATCCTGGATCGAGGGTGGACATCCTGGAGCGGGTCGGGGGGATCATCCTGGATCGAGGGTGGACATCCTGGATCGAGGGTGGTCATCCTGAAGCAGGTTGGGGGATCATCCTGGACCAGGTCAGGTGGACCATCTAAAGAGTTTCTGATCAATAATTTTTATAATCTGTATTATTAGATACTGAGGCCTCTGGTTTGAGTTAGTGACTCCTGATCGCCTCCTGCTGTTCCGGATTAAACACAGAACAAACTACGTACCTATGTAACGTGGAATTAACATGTGATACTTTGTGTTTGTTCCTCCTCCATCTCACATCAAACCTGGTTCTGTCTCATCACTAACATGCTCTCTGTAACACACCTGTGGTTTAAACTTCAGGGCCACCGTACTGACCCAAGAGCGGAACAGAGGGACATTTTCCAGAATTTTATTTTTAAAATACGTTTAGTTTGAGTTATTTATTTGCTGTTAAGAAACACCGTGATTGTGTGCAGGTGAGTGGGCGGGACTTTCAGCTCCACCTCTCTTGATGCAGGTAAGAATACAACATGGCAGCTTGTGTAAATAAGATGCAATGACTGTTCGAAGTTCAGGCAGCAGAGACACTAGGTTTGGTTTCATTTGGTGGAGTTTGTTCTTTTGACATATTTTAATAAAAAAAAACTGCAGTCTCTCAGCAGCTATACAAAGGTCAAAGGTCACAGTTCAGACTCGGTCAGAAACCTTTACTTTGTTGGTGCTGATTAACAGATTTTTATCACAAATTTCAAAGAAATAAAACGTTCTTTTATTCAAGTCAAAAACTGAGTACAAACACAATGTCAACAGAAACTCAGTCCTCATCACCTCCGTCAGATCAGAACATCTGGAAACATGATCCAGACTTCAATGTTCTGCTGATGACACCTGTCTGTCCCGTTCAGCCTCCTGAATGTTCTACTGAGTTTGGCCCGTCAGAAACATCAAATGTCCAGGAACATGCTAAAACAAACCCTGTTCTTTATCTCAGGTCACTGTGTTCAACTGAAAACAAACTCAATCACTTGGGACTTTTATTTACAAACATTATTATTCTGTTAACGGTCCAGCTGACAGAAGCAGAACCTTTGGAGCTGTTTTTTGGGACAGAATTAAACTTCAGTTTGGGAGGTTCTGTTTATCACCTGGATAAAGCTGGGCCATCTTCATCCCGCTCTCCTGCAGCGTTAAGAAACAGCCATTTCCCTCTTTGCTCAGTCCTTCTGTCCTGATGTTACAGGTCATCACCATGATGGGACCACCACCCCCCTTCAGATGGATCTGGATGCTGTCCTGCATTAGGGCACATAGAAATGGTCCTGGTTCTGGAAGTTTCAGGTATGAGTTACACCTACAGAGATCCTGATAGGGCATCTAGAACCAAACAGACCCGGATCCCGAGCCACTCTGCAGCTGTTTTACCTCTTTAGGAGCAGGAACTTCCAGTTTAGTTTCTTCGGGAGCTTTAACAACAATCACAGTCTGGTCCTGGAAGACCTCCAGCTGACTGATGTCCTCATGGGTCACATACGCCAACGTGAGAGCAGAGTTAAAGAAACAGTAACATTTAAAAGAGGGTAGAGGCGGTAGAGCAGGTCGTCTGGTAACTGGAAGGTCGCTGGTTCGATTCCCTGCTCTGCCCCTGGGCAAGACACTTAACCCACCTTGTCTGTTTGGTGGTGGTCGGAGGGTCCGGTGGGGTCTGGCAGCCTCGTCTCTGTCAGTGTTCCAGGAAGCTGTAGCTACATGTGTGTAGTTCATCATCACCAAACGTGTGTGTGAATGACTGACTGCAGTGTGAAGCACTTTGGAGGTCGCACACACCCACAGTGCACACTGCACACTCACACATGCTCTTGCATGCCCCCATGTAGAAAACCCCTCACCCCCCCTCACCCCCTGATGTTTCTGCTGGACCCGTCCCCTCTCACCCCCTCACCAACCACCCCCCCCTCCCCCTGATGTTTCTGCTGGACCCGTCCCCTCTCACCCCCCCCCTGATGTTCCTGCTGGGTTGCCAGGTCTAGTGTTGATCCTGGTTTAGTTTCTCTTGTATTAGTTCAGTTTTTGGGAAGGATGTGGTGGTTTCTTAGGTTTACTACTAGTTACCTCAGGGCTGCTGGTCGTTGTGGAATTCCAGCTGCTTGTGTTGAAGACTTGGTAACCTGCAGGTTGACATGTGATTCACTATGGAACCAGGAAGTCTGGACGTGTAAACAATGATTGTGTCCTGGAACAGAAACTAGAGACCACCCAGCTGACTGAGATCCAGATCTGTTATAATCTAACTTTACTTTCATCATCAGAGGAACATTAAACTGTTGGGTTGGTATTTACCTGGAATATTCTGATATATTGGAGCTTTAAGTGTTGGTTAAGCAGGACCTTCAGTGACCACCCCAACAGAACCAGAACCTTCAGAGCCATCAGGCTGCTAACCTTTGATTTTAAAGGATATGTGGAGTTGTTGAGGTCATCTGTCATGTCAAACAGCTGCTGAGCACAGCTTCTGATAAGAGAGTCCAGAGTTTCTTCCACCAACTTCAAGTTGTCCATCTCTCCTTGGATGTGGTTCTGATCCAGAAAGCTGGAGACAGGGTACATTCCTCTGCAGGCGACAGTCAGACGACACACTTATTAAATGAAGAGGTTTTCCTGCATTGAACATTTTTTATTGAAGATGCAATGATCATTAACTCCATCATGGAGGTTAAAAGGATAACTTGAGAAGCTGAGGATGGATATGAAATTAGATTTTCAGGATGTTTTGGAATAGCACCAAAGACCAATAGATTAGACTGATAACATGTTAGCTTTGACATGCAGGAACATCTGACTCATCTTCACTCACATCCACTTCATTCTGTTGGCCGACTGTTTCTCAATCAGCTGGATGCCCTGCAACACGTTGGTTATGTCGTTAACTCGCTGCCGGCGGGTTTTCAGGCTCGTCATTGCATGACGGAGGTCCAGAGAGCCATCAGGTGCCTTCAGGAACAAATCCAGGAACTGTCGTGTCAGAACTCCCAGAGACACATCTGACAAATCAAACCAAATTATCTGTTTCCCCATTTTATTCAGCTGTGAAGGGTTTTAGTAACAATGAGACGTTACAAACCTTCTCTGGTTGGAATCTTGGATGGAATCAAATCTTCCCACTGAGGTTTGCTGCCATAGAAAAGAAAGAGATCAGACAATATAGTTCCAGTCTGAATACTGTCGGTTCTCCAGCAGCAGCAAAACTTTCATTGGAAAACTTCAAGATTAGGAGTTTTCAGACTGACACATCTGATTAAATCACTTTTACCTGATCTCCTGCTGTTTGGAAGACAGATGACCACCCCCGTCCTGAAGTTCAAAAGATCACAATGCAGCAGGTTAATAGAGATCTACAGACCACGTGACTTACGCACGTTGTATTGTAGGTACGAGTGGCAGCAAAATGAAAACCTTGTATCAAGCGATAGCCTTCCAGCACCAGTAACCATTCATCCTGCAGTTTTATCCCCAATTACATTTTAATTGTTCAAAAACAATTATGTACAAAATGAAGGAGGAAACTGCAGGTACGTACAAAGACAGACTAGAAAAGGTAAATAAAAAGGTACAAGGAAAAAAATATCAAAGGAGCTAGAGTTAGACCAATACAAGCATACAGAGTGGACTAAAGACATTAGCGTACATGCTAACTTTCACTACACACATATTTATAATTACATGGTCCTAAGTGGGAGTTCATACAATCAGGAAGTGTTTAGTAAATTCAGATCCCAGGCCCACTTCACTGATGGATGGGTACAGGACCTTGAGATGTTCCAAGTAGAACATAAGACCCTCATCCATATAAAGGTAAGTTTATTATTATTAACAAACACTGGTGGGGAACAAAAGGAAACACAAACTGCTCACTGTGGGAGACGGGGGTTAGTTCAAAGTATCAACAGAACAAAAAGCACTCAACTCATTGGGGAAGGAGGTGGCAGGCGTCCAAAAAACCAATAATACAAAATCCATACGTCCACACAATCATGATAAACTTTAGACTAAAAAGTTGTAGATTAAACTTAGTTATTAACACACACACTCACACGTTTGGTGGTGATAAACTACACACATGTTGTATCCACAGCTGTCCTGGAACACACATGTTGTATCCACAGCTGTCCTGGAACACACATGTTGTATCCACATCTGTCCTGGAACACACATGTTGTATCCACAGCTGTCCTGGAACACACATGTTGTATCTGGAACACACATGTTGTATCCACATCTGTCCTGGAACACACATGTTGTATCCACAGCTGTCCTGGAACACACATGTTGTATCCACATCTGTCCTGGAACACACATGTTGTATCCACAGCTGTCCTGGAACACACATGTTGTATCCACAGCTGTCCTGGAACACACATGTTGTATCCACAGCTGTCCTGGAACACACATGTTGTATCCACAGCTGTGCTGGAACACACATGTTGTATCCACCGCTGTCCTGGAACACACATGTTGTATCCACAGCTGTCCTGGAACACACATGTTGTATCCACAGCTGTCCTGGAACACACATGTTGTATCCACATCTGTCCTGGAACACACATGTTGTATCTGGAACACACATGTTGTATCCACAGCTGTCCTGGAACACACATGTTGTGTCCACAGCTGTCCTGGAACACACATGTTGTATCCACAGCTGTCCTGGAACACACACGTTGTATCCACAGCTGTCCAGGAACACACATGTTGTGTCCACAGCTGTCCTGGAACACACATGTTGTATCCACATCTGTCCTGGAACACACATGTTGTATCTGGAACACACATGTTGTATCCACAGCTGTGCTGGAACACACATGTTGTATCCACAGCTGTCCTGGAACACACATGTTGTATCCACAGCTGTCCTGGAACACACATGTTGTATCTGGAACACACATGTTGTATCCACAGCTGTGCTGGAACACACATGTTGTATCCACAGCTGTCCTGGAACACACATGTTGTATCCACAGCTGTCCAGGAACACACATGTTGTGTCCACAGCTGTCCTGGAACACACATGTTGTATCCACATCTGTGTCCTGGAACACACATGTTGTATCCACAGCTGTGCTGGAACACACATGTTGTATCCACAACTGTCCTGGAACACACATGTTGTATCCACAGCAGTCCTGGAACACACATGTTGTATCCACAGCTGTCCTGGAACACACATGTTGTGTCCACAGCTGTCCTGGAACACACATGTTGTATCCACAGCTGTCCTGGAACACACATGTTGTATCCACATCTGTCCTGGAACACACATGTTGTATCCACCTCTGTCCTGGAACACACATGTTGTATCTGGAACACACATGTTGTATCCACAGCTGTGCTGGAACACACATGTTGTATCCACAGCTGTGCTGGAACACACATGTTGTATCCACATCTGTCCTGGAACACACATGTTGTATCCACAGCTGTCCTGGAACACACATGTTGTATCTGGAACACACATGTTGTATCCACATCTGTCCTGGAACACACATGTTGTATCTGGAACACACATGTTGTATCCACAGCTGTGCTGGAACACACATGTTGTATCCACAGCTGTCCTGGAACACACATGTTGTATCCACATCTGTCCTGGAACACACATGTTGTATCCACATCTGTCCTGGAACACACATGTTGTATCTGGAACACACATGTTGTATCCACAGCTGTGCTGGAACACACATGTTGTATCCACAGCTGTCCTGGAACACACATGTTGTATCCACATCTGTCCTGGAACACACATGTTGTATCCACATCTGTCCTGGAACACACATGTTGTATCTGGAACACACATGTTGTATCCACATCTGTCCTGGAACACACATGTTGTATCCACAGCTGTCCTGGAACACACATGTTGTATCTGGAACACACATGTTGTATCCACAGCTGTCCTGGAACACACATGTTGTATCTGGAACACACATGTTGTATCCACAGCTGTGCTGGAACACACATGTTGTATCCACAGCTGTCCTGGAACACACATGTTGTATCCACATCTGTCCTGGAACACACATGTTGTATCCACATCTGTCCTGGAACACACATGTTGTATCTGGAACACACATGTTGTATCCACAGCTGTCCTGGAACACACATGTTGTATCCACAGCTGTCCTGGAACACACATGTTGTATCCACATCTGTCCTGGAACACACATGTTGTATCCACATCTGTCCTGGAACACACATGTTGTATCTGGAACACACATGTTGTATCCACAGCTGTCCTGGAACACACATGTTGTATCCACATCTGTCCTGGAACACACATGTTGTATCCACAGCTGTCCTGGAACACACATGTTGTATCCACAGCTGTCCAGGAACACACATGTTGTATCCACAGCTGTCCTGGAACACACATGTTGTATCCACATCTGTCCTGGAACACACATGTTGTATCCACAGCTGTCCTGGAACACACATGTTGTATCCACAGCTGTCCTGGAACACACATGTTGTATCCACAGCTGTCCTGGAACACACATGTTGTATCCACATCTGTCCAGGAACACACATGTTGTATCCACATCTGTCCTGGAACACACATGTTGTATCTGGAACACACATGTTGTATCCACAGCTGTGCTGGAACACACATGTTGTATCCACAGCTGTCCTGGAACACACATGTTGTGTCCACAGCTGTCCTGGAACACACATGTTGTGTCCACAGCTGTCCTGGAACACACATGTTGTATCCACATCTGTCCTGGAACACACATGTTGTATCTGGAACACACATGTTGTATCCACAGCTGTCCTGGAACACACATGTTGTATCCACAGCTGTCCTGGAACACACATGTTGTATCCACAGCTGTCCTGGAACACACATGTTGTATCCCATCTGTCCTGGAACACACATGTTGTATCTGGAACACACATGTTGTATCCACAGCTGTCCTGGAACACACATGTTGTATCCACAGCTGTCCTGGAACACACATGTTGTATCCACATCTGTCCTGGAACACACATGTTGTATCCACATCTGTCCTGGAACACACATGTTGTATCTGGAACACACATGTTGTATCCACAGCTGTCCTGGAACACACATGTTGTATCCACATCTGTCCAGGAACACACATGTTGTATCCACAGCTGTCCAGGAACACACATGTTGTATCCACAGCTGTCCTGGAACACACATGTTGTATCCACATCTGTCCTGGAACACACATGTTGTATCTGGAACACACATGTTGTATCCACAGCTGTCCTGGAACACACATGTTGTATCCACAGCTGTCCTGGAACACACATGTTGTATCCACAGCTGTCCTGGAACACACATGTTGTATCCACAGCTGTCCTGGAACACACATGTTGTATCCACATCTGTCCTGGAACACACATGTTGTATCTGGAACACACATGTTGTATCCACAGCTGTCCTGGAACACACATGTTGTATCCACAGCTGTCCTGGAACACACATGTTGTATCCACATCTGTCCTGGAACACACATGTTGTATCCACATCTGTCCTGGAACACACATGTTGTATCTGGAACACACATGTTGTATCCACATCTGTCCTGGAACACACATGTTGTATCCACATCTGTCCTGGAACACACATGTTGTATCCACAGCTGTCCAGGAACACACATGTTGTATCCACATCTGTCCTGGAACACACATGTTGTATCTGGAACACACATGTTGTATCCACAGCTGTCCTGGAACACACATGTTGTATCCACAGCTGTCCTGGAACACACATGGTGTATCTGGAACACACATGTTGTATCCACATCTGTCCTGGAACACACATGTTGTATCCACATCTGTCCTGGAACACACATGTTGTATCTGGAACACACATGTTGTATCCATATCTGTCCTGGAACACACATGTTGTATCCACAGCTGTGCTGGAACACACATGTTGTATCCACAGCTGTCCTGGAACACACATGTTGTATCCACAGCTGTCCTGGAACACACATGTTGTATCCACATCTGTCCTGGAACACACATGTTGTATCCACATCTGTCCTGGAACACACATGTTGTATCCACAGCTGTGCTGGAACACACATGTTGTATCCACATCTGTCCTGGAACACACATGTTGTATCTGGAACACACATGTTGTATCCACAGCTGTCCTGGAACACACATGTTGTATCCACATCTGTCCTGGAACACACATGTTGTATCCACATCTGTCCTGGAACACACATGTTGTATCCACAACAGTCCTGGAACACACATGTTGTATCTGGAACACACATGTTGTATCCACATCTGTCCTGGAACACACATGTTGTATCTGGAACACACATGTTGTATCCACAGCTGTCCTGGAACACACATGTTGTATCCACAGCTGTCCTGGAACACACATGTTGTATCCACAGCTGTCCTGGAACACACATGTTGTATCCACAGCTGTCCTGGAACACACATGTTGTATCCACAGCTGTCCTGGAACACACATGTTGAATCCACAGCTGTCCTGGAACACACATGTTGTATCCACAGCTGTCCTGGAACACACATGTTGTGTCCACAGCTGTCCAGGAACACACATGTTGTGTCCACATCTGTCCAGGAACACACATGTTGTATCCACATCTGTCCTGGAACACACATGTTGTATCCACATCTGTCCTGGAACACACATGTTGTATCCACATCTGTCCTGGAACACACATGTTGTATCCACATCTGTCCTGGAACACACATGTTGTATCCACAGCTGTCCTGGAACACACATGTTGTATCTGGAACACACATGTTGTATCCACAGCTGTCCTGGAACACACATGTTGTATCTGGAACACACATGTTGTATCCACAGCTGTCCTGGAACACACATGTTGTATCCACAGCTGTCCTGGAACACACATGTTGTATCCACATCTGTCCTGGAACACACATGTTGTATCTGGAACACACATGTTGTATCCACAGCTGTCCTGGAACACACATGTTGTATCTGGAACACACATGTTGTATCCACAGCTGTGCTGGAACACACATGTTGTATCCACAGCTGTCCTGGAACACACATGTTGTATCCACAGCTGTCCTGGAACACACATGTTGTATCTGGAACACACATGTTGTATCCACATCTGTCCTGGAACACACATGTTGTATCCACATCTGTCCTGGAACACACATGTTGTATCCACATCTGTCCTGGAACACACATGTTGTATCTGGAACACACATGTTGTATCCACATCTGTCCTGGAACACACATGTTGTATCCACAGCTGTCCTGGAACACACATGTTGTATCCACATCTGTCCTGGAACACACATGTTGTATCCACATCTGTCCTGGAACACACATGTTGTATCTGGAACACACATGTTGTATCCACAGCTGTCCTGGAACACACATGTTGTATCTGGAACACACATGTTGTATCCACATCTGTCCTGGAACACACATGTTGTATCCACAGCTGTGCTGGAACACACATGTTGTATCCACAGCTGTCCTGGAACACACATGTTGTATCCACATCTGTCCTGGAACACACATGTTGTATCTGGAACACACATGTTGTATCCACATCTGTCCTGGAACACACATGTTGTATCCACATCTGTCCTGGAACACACATGTTGTATCCACATCTGTCCTGGAACACACATGTTGTATCTGGAACACACATGTTGTATCCACATCTGTCCTGGAACACACATGTTGTATCCACATCTGTCCTGGAACACACATGTTGTATCCACATCTGTCCTGGAACACACATGTTGTATCTGGAACACACATGTTGTATCCACAGCTGTCCTGGAACACACATGTTGTATCCACATCTGTCCTGGAACACACATGTTGTATCCACAGCTGTCCTGGAACACACATGTTGTATCCACAGCTGTCCTGGAACACACATGTTGTATCTGGAACACACATGTTGTATCCACATCTGTCCAGGAACACACATGTTGTATCCACAGCTGTCCTGGAACACACATGTTGTATCCACAGCTGTGCTGGAACACACATGTTGTATCCACAGCTGTCCTGGAACACACATGTTGTATCCACACCTGTCCTGGAACACACATGTTGTGTCCACAGCTGTGCTGGAACACACATGTTGTATCCACATCTGTCCTGGAACACACATGTTGTATCCACAGCTGTCCTGGAACACACATGTTGTATCCACAGCTGTCCAGGAACACACATGTTGTGTCCACAGCTGTCCTGGAACACACATGTTGTATCCACATCTGTCCTGGAACACACATGTTTTATCCACATCTGTGCTGGAACACACATGGTGTATCTGGAACACACATGTTGTATCCACAGCTGTCCTGGAACACACATGTTGTATCCACAGCTGTCCTGGAACACACATGTTGTATCCACAGCTGTCCTGGAACACACATGTTGTATCCACATCTGTCCTGGAACACACATGTTGTATCCACATCTGTCCTGGAACACACATGTTGTATCTGGAACACACATGTTGTATCCACAGCTGTCCAGGAACACACATGTTGTGTCCACAGCTGTCCTGGAACACACATGTTGTGTCCACATCTGTCCAGGAACACACATGTTGTATCCACAGCTGTCCTGGAACACACATGTTGTATCCACATCTGTCCTGGAACACACATGTTGTATCCACAGCTGTCCAGGAACACACATGTTGTGTCCACAGCTGTCCTGGAACACACATGTTGTGTCCACAGCTGTCCAGGAACACACATGTTGTGTCCACAGCTGTCCTGGAACACACATGTTGTGTCCACATCTGTCCAGGAACACACATGTTGTATCCACAGCTGTGCTGGAACACACATGTTGTATCCACAGCTGTCCTGGAACACACATGTTGTATCCACAGCTGTCCAGGAACACACATGTTGTGTCCACAGCTGTCCTGGAACACACATGTTGTGTCCACATCTGTCCAGGAACACACATGTTGTATCCACAGCTGTCCAGGAACACACATGTTGTATCCACAGCTGTCCTGGAACACACATGTTGTATCCACAGCTGTCCAGGAACACACATGTTGTGTCCACAGCTGTCCTGGAACACACATGTTGTATCCACATCTGTCCTGGAACACACATGTTGTGTCCACATCTGTCCAGGAACACACATGTTGTATCCACAGCTGTCCTGGAACACACATGTTGTATCCACAGCTGTCCTGGAACACACATGTTGTATCCACAGCTGTCCAGGAACACACATGTTGTGTCCACAGCTGTCCTGGAACACACATGTTGTGTCCACATCTGTCCAGGAACACACATGTTGTGTCCACAGCTGTCCTGGAACACACATGTTGTATCCACAGCTGTCCTGGAACACACACGTTGTATCCACAGCTGTGCTGGAACACACATGTTGTATCCACAGCTGTCCTGGAACACACATGTTGTATCCACATCTGTCCTGGAACACACATGTTGTATCCACATCTGTCCAGGAACACACATGTTGTGTCCACAGCTGTCCTGGAACACACATGTTGTATCCACATCTGTCCTGGAACACACATGTTGTATCTGGAACACACATGTTGTATCCACAGCTGTCCTGGAACACACATGTTGTATCCACAGCTGTCCAGGAACACACATGTTGTGTCCACAGCTGTCCTGGAACACACATGTTGTGTCCACATCTGTCCAGGAACACACATGTTGTATCCACAGCTGTCCTGGAACACACATGTTGTATCCACTGCTGTCCTGGAACACACATGTTGTATCCACATCTGTGCTGGAACACACATGTTGTATCCACAGCTGTCCATGAACACACATGTTGTATCCACAGCTGTCCAGGAACACACATGTTGTGTCCACAGCTGTCCTGGAACACACACGTTGTATCCACAGCTGTGCTGGAACACACGTGTTGTATCCACAGCTGTCCTGGAACACACATGTTGTATCCACAGCTGTCCAGGAACACACATGTTGTGTCCACAGCTGTCCTGGAACACACATGTTGTATCCACATCTGTCCTGGAACACACATGTTGTATCCACATCTGTCCTGGAACACACATGTTGTATCCACATCTGTCCTGGAACACACATGTTGTATCTGGAACACACATGTTGTATCCACAGCTGTCCTGGAACACACATGTTGTATCCACAGCTGTCCTGGAACACACATGTTGTATCCACAGCTGTCCAGGAACACACATGTTGTGTCCACAGCTGTCCTGGAACACACATGTTGTGTCCACAGCTGTCCAGGAACACACATGTTGTATCCACATCTGTCCTGGAACACACATGTTGTATCTGGAACACACATGTTGTATCCACAGCTGTGCTGGAACACACATGTTGTATCCACAGCTGTCCTGGAACACACATCTGTCCTGGAACACACATGTTGTGTCCACATCTGTCCTGGAACACACATGTTGTATCCACATCTGTCCTGGAACACACATGTTGTATCTGGAACACACATGTTGTATCCACAGCTGTCCTGGAACACACATGTTGTGTCCACAGCTGTCCTGGAACACACATGTTGTATCCACATCTGTCCTGGAACACACATGTTGTATCCACAGCTGTCCTGGAACACACATGTTGTATCCACAGCTGTCCAGGAACACACATGTTGTATCCACAGCTGTCCTGGAACACACATGTTGTATCTGGAACACACATGTTGTATCCACAGCTGTCCTGGAACACACATGTTGTATCCACATCTGTCCTGGAACACACATGTTGTGTCCACAGCTGTGCTGGAACACACATGTTGTATCCACAGCTGTCCTGGAACACACATGTTGTATCCACATCTGTCCTGGAACACACATGTTGTATCTGGAACACACATGTTGTATCCACAGCTGTGCTGGAACACACATGTTGTATCCACAGCTGTGCTGGAACACACATGTTGTATCCACATCTGATCCTGGAACACACATGTTGTATCCACAGCTGTCCTGGAACACACATGTTGTATCCACAGCTGTCCTGGAACACACATGTTGTATCCACATCTGTCCTGGAACACACATGTTGTATCTAGAACACACATGTTGTATCCACAGCTGTCCTGGAACACACATGTTGTGTCCACAGCTGTCCAGGAACACACATGTTGTGTCCACAGCTGTCCTGGAACACACATGTTGTATCCACAGCTGTCCTGGAACACACACGTTGTATCCACAGCTGTGCTGGAACACACATGTTGTATCCACATCTGTCCTGGAACACACACGTTGTATCCACAGCTGTGCTGGAACACACATGTTGTATCCACAGCTGTCCTGGAACACAAATGTTGTATCCACATCTGTCCTGGAACACACATGTTGTATCCACATCTGTCCTGGAACACACATGTTGTATCCACATCTGTCCTGGAACACACATGTTGTATCCACATCTGTCCAGGAACACACATGTTGTATCCACATCTGTCCAGGAACACACATGTTGTATCCACAGCTGTCCAGGAACACACATGTTGTATCCACAGCTGTCCTGGAACACACATGTTGTATCCACAGCTGTCCTGGAACACACATGTTGTATCCACAGCTGTCCTGGAACACACATCTGTCCTGGAACACACATGTTGTGTCCACATCTGTCCTGGAACACACATGTTGTGTCCACAGCTGTCCTGGAACACACATGTTGTATCCACAGCTGTCCTGGAACACACATGTTGTATCCACAGCTGTCCTGGAACACACATGTTGTATCCACAGCTGTCCTGGAACACACATGTTGTATCCACATCTGTCCTGGAACACACATGTTGTATCCACATCTGTCCAGGAACACACATGTTGTATCCACAGCTGTCCAGGAACACACATGTTTAATCCACAGCTGTCCTGGAACACACATGTTGTATCCACAGCTGTCCTGGAACACACATGTTGTATCCACAGCTGTCCTGGAACACACATGTTGTATCCACAGCTGTCCTGGAACACACATGTTGTATCCACATCTGTCCTGGAACACACATGTTGTATCCACAGCTGTCCTGGAACACACATGTTGTATCCACAGCTGTCCTGGAACACACATGTTTAATCCACAGCTGTCCTGGAACACACATGTTGTGTCCACATCTGTCCAGGAACACACATGTTGTATCCACAGCTGTCCAGGAACACAAATGTTGTATCCACAGCTGTCCTGGAACACACATGTTGTATCCACAGCTGTCCAGGAACACACATGTTGTATCCACAGCTGTCCTGGAACACACATGTTGTATCCACATCTGTCCTGGAACACACATGTTGTATCCACAGCTGTCCTGGAACACACATGTTGTATCCACAGCTGTCCTGGAACACACATGTTGTATCCACATCTGTCCTGGAACACACATGTCTGAGGTCATTTGACTGACCTCTGCTTTTTCACATGTAGTCACAGTTAAACTTCTCCCTCAAAAATCTCACCCACTATGACAGAACTCATGACTCGATAGGTCGAGTCGCTCGTTGTTAAATAATGACTCGATAGGACGAGTTGCTCGTTGTTAAATAAATAATGACTCGATAGGACGAGTTGCTCGTTGTTAAATAAATAATGACTCGATAGGACGAGTCGCTCGTTGTTAAATAATGACTCGATAGGACGAGTCGCACGTTGTTAAATAAGGACTCGATAGGACGAGTCGCACGTTGTTAAATAAATAATGACTCGATAGGACGAGTTGCTCGTTGTTAAATAAATAATGACTCGATAGGACGAGTTGCTCGTTGTTAAATAAATAATGACTCGATAGGACGAGTCGCACGTTGTTAAATAAGGATTCGATAGGACGAGTCGCACATTGTTAAATAATGACTCGATAGGACGAGTCGCACGTTGTTAAATAATGACTCGATAGGACAGGCCACACACAGTTAAATAAGGACTCGATAGGACGAGTCGCACGTTGTTAAATAAATAATGACTCGATAGGACGAGTCGCTCGTTGTTAAATAAATAATGACTCGATAGGACGAGTTGCTCGTTGTTAAATAAATAATGACTCGATAGGACGAGTCGCTCGTTGTTAAATAAATAATGACTCGATAGGACGAGTCGCTCGTTGTTAAATAAATAATGACTCGATAGGACGAGTTGCTCGTTGTTAAATAAATAATGACTCGATAGGACGAGTTGCTCGTTGTTAAATAAATAATGACTCGATAGGACGAGTCGCACGTTGTTAAATAAGGATTCGATAGGACGAGTCGCACATTGTTAAATAATGACTCGATAGGACGAGTCGCACGTTGTTAAATAATGACTCGATAGGACAGGCCACACACAGTTAAATAAGGACTCGATAGGACGAGTCGCACGTTGTTAAATAAATAATGACTCGATAGGACGAGTCGCTCGTTGTTAAATAAATAATGACTCGATAGGACGAGTTGCTCGTTGTTAAATAAATAATGACTCGATAGGACGAGTCGCTCGTTGTTAAATAAATAATGACTCGATAGGACGAGTCGCTCGTTGTTAAATAAATAATGACTCGATAGGACGAGTTGCTCGTTGTTAAATAAATAATGACTCGATAGGACGAGTTGCTCGTTGTTAAATAAATAATGACTCGATAGGACGAGTCGCTCGTTGTTAAATAAATAATGACTCGATAGGACGAGTCGCACGTTGTTGTAACTGTAAGAGTTTCTGACCTGTTCTGGTGAGTCCAGGGGAGGAAGTTCTGGTAGGTTAAGCTTAGTATTAAAAGGAATGCCATCTCCACCTTCATCATCACAGTCATCATTGCCCACAGTAGCCCACTGATCTTCTTCCTCCTCCGACTCAGGCCCCCAAGGGCTGATAATGCCCAGGGGCCCATCCAGGCAGGGAGGCATGATGGGGATGGCATCACTGCTGACATCATTGGTGGAGATGTCCTCAGGAAGGAAGTGATCTTCACAGATCAAATGCTGATCAACAGCCTCCTCTTTGGTCGTCTCTCGGAGTGCAGCCAGCCACACCTGTACAAAATCATCACTGCAGTAACCAATCATAATTCCTCTTCTAATCACAAGGTACATGTCTGTCAGGTAATGAAAGCCAAACAAATAAAGACAGACTGGAACAGCTTTTGAAGTCTCTTCTCTACATCCTTTGGTTTCCTGCTTGTTCTCCAATCCAGTTTCCTGTCGTTACCATCAGATAAACATCTTAATTAATCTGCATCCACTGATGGAGACAATTATTTTAGTAAATGCCCAACATGTGAGGAACATGTGGAGACCTTCTTTGTAAATGAATTCATGTTTTAAATCAGTGGAGTTGAACAGAAGTTACGTGTGTATGGGTGTAAGAGGAGGCTCATCCATACGGAAGAACAATTCTGCTAAAATGGTTTGTAGGTTCACCTGCTTCACCTGAAGGACCTTTTAACAACACAGTTAGAGACGTGAGGGCTGCGTACGTCTCTAATCTCATTTCATACAGCAGATGAAACCCCAAGATGTTCTTTTATACCATCAGTCAGATTGTTTCTCTCTCCTGCTGTTCCTATTTATTCTAATGAGGACTGTACTGTTACCCATCCTTTCAACCGGACGTGTCAGCAGCGAGTTACTGCAGCAGCACGTCATACGCTTAACTCTAACCCACACAATTCTTGTCAGATTTTCATTGTGTCATTTTACATGAATTGATGAAAACTGTATTTTATCAGGTAAAATATGCCCGATGTTGGTGATGGTGAAAAAAGGTGAAAAAAGGCGAAGGAACATTAAAAGTAGTTATTACTTATTTTAATACTTCTTTGATATTTTTCACCTTTCTTTTCTTGGTGAAGAAAGATGAAGACAAGTTAAAATTATTAACAACTAATTTTGACATTAGTGTTATAGGGTTAAAGACCCACTCCGATCATCTTTTCAGTTATCTTAAAGAGTCTCAGTGGTCTTTTTACATTATGATTATGGAGTTTTTACTCAAAATCACAAAACCTGTATGTTTTCTAGAATGTAGTTTCTGCACAGTGGCAGTAGCTCATTAGCAATTCGCCACCGTGCTGTGGGCGGAACCGTTGACGTAGAGGAGCCCCCTCTCTGTTGATGAGAGCTGTCTATTTATGCTAGCGCTAGCACTAGCTTACAGCTAGCGGAGCAGGAGCTTGTGGCCCACTCAGTAGATTCTTTTATGACACAAACACACTCATCTTTTAGATACATTTTAGCGTCTGCTACTGATTCAACACCATTTGAATGAAGAAATACTCAGACATGCAATTTTGAGTTAATTTTCAAATTTTTTTTAGATACGTACTTTAGCATCAGAAAAATGCCACAAGAACATGTTAACAACTTGAAAAGCGTGGTTTCCATAGGAGTGGGTCTTTAAAGATGTTTCTTATCATTGCTGTGGTGATGATATTCAGCTGTACATTTCCTTTAAACTGCTAGGCCATCAGGTCAACCCCGTTTCTGTTTCATCTCGTTCCGACCTCGGTCATCTACAAACCATTTGCTCCCATAAGTAAGTATCTTTTACTGAGTTCCAAAGTAAAAATTCTCCTTCTGTAATAGCGCAGTTTGTTTATGATCGTTGTTTTAATTCAGGACAAGTTCATCTGGAGCGTAATGAGAAAGTAGTGAAACGTCTGTCACATGTTTTGTTTAGACCAATCCGGAGGCTGCATTTGGTAAACAGAGTCAAACATGGCAGCCTACGGGGCTTTGGAGATTACCATTAGCAGTGAGGGAAAGACCGCTCTAACTTCTTTAAAACAAAGAAAAGAGGACTATAAACAGAGCGATATGGAATTTATCCCCATACTGAATCAAGAGGCAAATTGAAATATTTAGATGCGTAACTGGGCATTATCTATGCTATGTCACCTGCTTTCACTGCACTTGCCTCAATTCACTAACTGGCTGAGAAACGTCCACAATTTTAACTTACAGAGCTCTTAATGAACAATCACCAGATTATATAAGGGACCTTTTGCAGCCCTACATCCCCAGCAGGTCCCTGAGATCATGTGATCAGGGTATGCTGGTTGTAAAGAAAACCAGATTTAAAACCATAGGTGACCGAGCATTTGCAGCAGTAGCTCCTCCCCTCTGGACCTCACTTCATCCCAGCAAGAGGAGGTCTGAGATCTGTTGACTTGGCTATCACTTTTAAAAAGCAGCTAAAAATGCATCTTTTTGCTTTGTGTTGGTTTTGTGTGAACTCACCTTTATTATTAATGTTTTGATATATTTTGATTTAATATAAGGTTCGGAGTGGTTTAGAAAGATATAGCACCAAGATTAATCAGAATAAAATATCAGTTGTTAATTGTGGTCACCACTGCTCAAAGTTAAGCCAGTTAAACAGTGACACATGTATCCTTAGATCCTGTTCCTCTCTTCTTCTTATCGTCCCCTCTGTGCATCTCACTTCCATGGGACAGAGAGCTTTTAGCTACTCTGCTCATCACCAGCTATGGAATTCACTACCCCAAGTGTTCCTAACTGTAGTTACTTTCCAGATTTTAGATTGTTATAGCATAAAAATTAAAACCCACTCTGGGAGTTGTGAAACGTCAATAAAAGACGTTTTTTTGCATCTGGACCACAACTAAACTGGGATAATGAAAATATCAGGGTGTTGGACACAGGTTCTCAGTGGATGCCCCCTCTATGAAGGTATCATAGCTATACAGAATGCCAGGTCAGATATACAGTAGCTTCTATGAAATGAGATCAGCTAAGATAGTGTGGTCCAGATGCAGAAAAATGCTGTCACAGCTTCACAAACCCCAGAGTGAAGATGAGATAAAATTTTATTATCCATTTACATGGAAAATTGTTTTGCAGTACTGTAGCTGCAGTAAAGAAAAGCATTAATTATAAAAACATAAGAAATAACACAATATAAAAAACACCTTTAAAATTGGTCCTCCCAACAGGACAATACTACTGGTTCTGCAGATGAAAGAATGTTTATATCTGTTCTTTCTGCATAAGGGTACTCCTGATGGAAGGAGCTGATACTCTCCACGTACAACATGGGAGGAGTCTGCAGTTATTTTCCTTTCCAGACCGAGAGTTTGTGAAGACCAACCACTGAAGAAAGAGGTTTTCACAGGTTGACCCACTATTTTGGAACAGATGTTGAGGAGTTTCAGTATTTGTGACTTGGACTGGGCAGAGAGACGACACAGCCAGACTGGACTTCCATACTGCAAGATGCTCATTATGGTGGCGCTGAAAAATCTATAGAGTATCCTGTTGTTGGCATCAAATGACCTGAGTCTCCTTTAAAAATAAACCCTCTGCTGGATTTCTTACAGATGTAGTCCACATGGGGTGACCATGAAAGTGCATCCTCTACATAAACACCCAGGTACTTGAAGGATGAAGACTGTAATTGTTCTACTATTAGTGTAGAATAATCTAGTCCCTGTTTGAAATGTCTAAATGATGTAGAGCAGACTAAAGACGCTCAGAGTAGAGAACATTTTGGTGGAATAAACCTTTAAACATTTCTCGAATCGGAAACCAACTTCAGCCTCGTTCCGAACGGTTCTTCAGGAACCCTGGATGTTCAACCCAACAGCCGACTGTAGAACCCGTTATGTGTACTACTGAACCGCTTATTGAACTGTCGGAATCGAAACCGGACTCAAACTGAACAGGACAGAGAGTATAGGGTCCTACCTTGACCCTAGCCGGGTCTTTGGGAAACCTGAAGAACCTTTTCTGGGTTCTGTTGAAGAACCCGGTGTCGTTGGTCACTGCGCGGTTTGGACAGCCAGAGACAACACACTTCACCATGCTGACCGAAACCACCCGAACAGAACCAACCGAACATCAAAGTGCCACTAAGAGCCGCTAATCTTAAACAGCGCCAAGAAAACAGGATGTTGTGAACCGGAAGTATAACAACGTAAAGCCCTTGCTTGGCGCTGTTTGGCGCCCCCTAACGTTTAATTTACTTCCTGTCATTTGGTTTTATTTGTGTTTTTTTGGTTTATTAGTCAGTTATAAACTCTAAATTGTCCCTAGGTGTGAGTGTGTGTGTGTGAATGGTTATTTGTCTATGTGTGGCCCTGTGATGGACTGGCGACATGTCCAAGGTGTCCCCACCTCTCACCCAAAGACTGCTGGAGACACCAGCTACCTGCAACCCTGAAAAGGAAGAAGCAGGTTTAGAAAATGGATGAATGGCTAGTCAGTTATGGAGCATAAGATCAACTGAGTTCACACAAAAAACAGAAAAACCAATAATTTACATTGAAGTTTGAGGTCAAAGTTATTTCACTTAACAAACCTGCTCTGAACGTTTAATTATAAATAAAATGACTGGGCTTCATTTTCAAAAGAAATTTTGAGCCTAACTTTATTTTTCATGTGTTTGTATTTTGTAATAACTCCTAACAGGTGATATTAACCAGGATCAGCTTCTCATCAAGGACTGTTGCAATTCAGGATTTATTCAGAGCAACACATCACACCAACATGATAAAAACTGTACAAACTTCACAAGTCAAAGGAAAACTTGACACAGCAACATGTGACCGCAAACATGTCAACAAAAACTCATGCCATGTGTTAAAAGTGTTTCTGAAAATCTGCATGAAACAAGTCAAAAGACAGAAAAATGTATAAAAATCAAGTGATTTCACACGGATTCATGAGTTTCTATAGCATCACCTGTTAGTGCCAAGTTCTTTAAATAAATACAATTTAGCTTTTACATCCCATATTACAATATCTGTTAGCTGAGGGTCAGAATTGTGCTTTAACTCCTTTCTCCTTCACGTTCAGTCAGAGTAAACTCATTAAAACAAAATGAGAAGTTCATCATTTTACAGAACACTCAGTTTCTCCCTCATGACAAAAGAAACAACATCATTCAAAAATAATAATAATTCATCAGGAAGGAGGAACCTATTCACCATGTGGGCCTCCAGTGGGTTTCTGCTGGTTTTATATCTGAATCACAGAAACAAATTAGACATTCTGTTTACCAACATTACAGAAATGTCATCTTTACACTAACATACAACCTGATCTGAAGATCCATGTTAATAATGCTGAACATTCATTCACACTTGATTAAGCTGATCACTTCCTGCTCTTAAAGGCAGAATATATAGACTTTTCAATATTATGCTTTGTAAAGTAGAGAGGTAAACAACATCTTGTTTGCCATAATTCCATATGTGATCTATTTTTATTTGAAAAAGTTATTGATTTTTTAAAACTTTTTGACGGTCAGACAAACTTGTAGTACTTTTTTCCACCAATAGAGTGACTATAAACCAGTTACTGGCCGAGCTCCTGATCTGCTGCTGAAGAAGAGGAAGTATCACGTCTAGATAAACCAATCGGACAGTTTCATTCCAAAACAGCTGGTTTAACTGCTTCTTTCTTACTTGCTGCAGTTGATTTAGCTTTTGAGACGTTTGATTCAGTCACGCTGTTTACATGAACTAACTGCTTGTTTTCATCGCAGCATTTCTCGACTTGTTTTACTTTGACTTTTTTTCTTTTGATCACCACAAATATTATTAGACATGTAATCTGCTGCAAAGTGCAGGCGGCAGCAGATTGCCTCCCATTAGGAGAACCGCGGGTTTGATCCCCATTGCCGGCAGGCTATGTGTCACAGTATCCTTGGACAAGATACTGAACCTGCAACTGTCCCCCCGGCGCCATATAAAATGGCTGCCTTCGGCTCCTCACCTAACGGACGGTGAATTTCACCAAGAGAGATAAAAAAAAAGTTTGCTGCTGTTTTTTTTTCTGGTGATAAATCACAGATGTTTTGTGTCGGCAGTGAGTTCTGGTGCGGTGGGAGAGGATGAAAGGAGACGTGTGTGTGAGAGAAGCAGAAGACCCGGTTCTGGTCCGATGGCTGAACTGCTCGGTAGTTATGGTTTGGTTTCAGCCTACAGGAACCACTTTTGTTGGTTAATAAATGCGACTTGACGTGAGGACTAATACTGGTTTCTTCATATTAAATCAGCATCAGACGTCATCGTACACCTACAAACCGGCGTGACAGGAGGTACCCGATGCATCAGTATGTGACGCAGGAGGAGTCTGACCAAGAGTTCATATACAACGAGTTGGACGGGGTTTTTATTTAGCTCATTACTGACACCTGGTGTTGGAAATAAAAGCCATTATTTCCATTATTTTCTACATAGTATGCCTTTAAGCTTTATTGCAACACTTGAATAAAAATGAACAATTTTCATTATAAAATACACTTTGGGTTTAAAATGAGTCTCAGAATGCATCATTTCTAAGTGTGATTATATCTGGCAGGAAGAAGTTTTGAATTCATAAAGTTTGGATTATCCAGCTGAATCATGTCATTTTAAAGATTGTACGTTCTAAAACACTGACTCTTGAGTGCTTATGTTTCTCTGGTTTCCTTTTTGCTGATGAAATTTCATTTTCACTAAAGCATTAAACTAAAAAAACAATCAAAACAATCGTCCTTCAACAGACATTCCACTTCAAATCAACTTTTTGTTTCATTAACACTCGTGTTTACATACTGATGGAAGGAAAACAACTGTGGTTTCAGGAAGATGACTGTTATTTATATGGTAAAATAGGGACAATGACCATATAAGGAGACCAGAGGCGGCGTTTCTCTTTAAGTTACAAATGTAACGTAAATACGGTAACATGCATGATGGTCTATGATAATAAAAACAAACTTCATAACGGAGGTTTTCATCAGATCCAAAGTGACCAAAAGATGTTCAGATGTGTGACCAGTCAGATGTTTTCTGGAGGAAGCTGTCAGAAAGAACCGGAACTTTCTACCTGCAACAAACCTCAGAACCAATAAGAAAACATCTGAACATGGAAACACAAGTTTTAAACTGTATGAAAAGATTTATACAAAATGCAACATAATGAGAGTCAGTAAAACATCCATCAGCTCTGTGTTGTTTTAAGAAATTGCATATTCCCAAACATTTCTGCTCAATCAGATTAATAATAATAAATGTTACCACACCAATATTGCTGACTCATTGTCCTCTTAAAGTCAAGAATGACGAGTGAAAATGAAACCACAATGGCGGATTGTCTCTTACATTTCCTGCTTCTACATCCACATTGAAAAGGCCAACAGTTGGACAGGAAACATGTCTGATAGGATGGTGAGATCTGCATCAGAATGTTTCTTTGTCATGATGTTTACAACATCATTTTATCTGAAATTTGACTTTGATTATTTACAAAAACATTTTCAGACATTCACGTGATCAATTGAAATGACTCGTCCTCATTTATGCTCCCATCCAGTTACACTAAGATGTGCATGTATGAGCAGATAGAAGCTGTACAGCACAAGTCCTCAGCTCATATGAAAATGTACAAAATATAATTGTTTTCCAAGTAAAGCAGCAACAAACAACAGGAAAAGAGAGAGTGGTGAGTCGGGAAAATATTGTAAAAGCAGCAGAGAAAACAACCTGGTTCCTTTTTGGGCTTTTTGATAAGAGTTTGTGTTTCTTCTTGGTTAGAATCACACTTGGATGCCCCGAACAGCCTGTCGGATGTTCTCCAGCAGTGCCTTGTTTTCTGGACTCTGGTACTGGTCCTGGTGGGTATACATGTCTGTCAGGGTGCTGACATATGTGTCAAAGTTCTGTTCATTCATTGGTTCCTGTAAACAAACCCATAACGAAAAAGTTAGGAGAGACGGTTAATGTTTGTTTCTGGAAAACACAGAGAGATGAAAGGAACACCTTCACAGGTAAAAAGGAATCAAGAATTCACAACATTTAACTCTTTTTCTAAAAGTTGTTCATTTAAAGGTTCAATATGTCAGAATTAAACCTCGTCATCAAATCATTCACCCCCTCACCTCACCCCCTCACCTCACCCCCTCACCTCACCTCCTCACCTCACCCCCTCACCTCACCTCCTCACCTCACCTCACCTCACCTCACCCCCTCATCACACCTCCTCACCTCACCCCCTCACCTCACCTCCTCACCTCACCTCCTCACCTCACCTCACCCCTTCACCTCACCTCACCCCCTCACCCCTTCACCTCACCCCCTCCCCCCACCCCCCCCCCCCCCCCCCCCCCCCCCCCCCCCCCCCCCCCCCCCCCCCCCCCCCCCCCCCCCCCCCCCCCCCCCCCCCCCCACCTCCCCCCCCCCTCCCCCCCCCCCCCACCCCCCCCCCCCCCCCCCCTCCCCCCACCCCCCCCCCCCCCCCCACCCCCCCCCCCCCCCCCCCCCACCCCTACCCCCCCCCCCCCCCCCCCCACCCCCCCCCCCCCCCCCCCCACCCCCCCCCCCCCCCCCCCCCCCCCCCCCCCCCCCCCCCCCCCCCCCCCCCCCCCCCCCCCCCCCCCCCCCCCCCCCCCCCCCCCCCCCCCACCACCACCACCCCCCCCCCCCCCCCCCCCCCCCCCCCTCCCCCCCCCCCCCCACCTCCCCCCCTCCCCTCACCCCCCCCCCCCCCCCCCCCCCCCCCCCCCCCCCCCCCCCCCCCCCCCCCCCCCCCCCCCCCCCCCCCCCCCCCCCCCCCCCCCCCCCCCCCCCCCCCCCCCCACCCCCCCCCCCCCCCCCCCCCCCCCCCCCCCCCCCCCCCTCACCTCCCCACCTCACCTCCCCCCCTCACCTCCTCACCTCACCTCCCCCCCTCACCTCCCCCCCTCACCTCCTCACCTCACCCCTTCACCTCACCTCACCCCCTCACCCCTTCACCTCACCCCCTCACCTCACCCCCTCACCCCTTCACCTCACCCCCTCACCTCACCTCACCTCCTCACCTCACCTCACCCCCTCACCTCACCTCCTCACCTCACCTCACCCCCTCACCTCACCTCCTCACCTCACCCCCTCACCTCACCCCCTCACCTCACCCCACCCCCTCACCTCACCTCACCCCTTCACCTCACCCCCTCACCTCACCTCACCTCCTCACCTCACCTCACCCCCTCACCTCACCTCCTCACCTCACCCCCTCACCTCACCCCCTCACCTCACCCCTTCACCTCACCTCACCTCACCCCCTCACCCCTTCACCTCACCCCCTCACCTCACCCCCTCACCTCACCTCCTCACCTCACCCCTTCACCTCACCCCCTCACCCCACCCCCCACCTCACCCCCTCACCTCACCTCCCCTCCTCACCTCACCCCCTCACCCCCCCCCCCCACCCCCCCCCCCCCCCCCCTCACCTCACCCCCTCACCTCACCCCCTCACCTCACCCCCTCACCTCACCTCCTCACCTCACCCCCTCACCTCACCTCCTCACCTCACCCCCTCACCTCACCTCACCTCCTCACCTCACCCCCTCACCTCACCTCCTCACCTCACCTCACCCCCTCACCTCACCTCACCTCACCCCCTCACCTCACCTCCTCACCTCACCTCCTCCTCACCTCACCTCCTCACCTCACCCCCTCACCTCACCTCCTCACCTCACCCCCTCACCTCACCTCCTCCCCTCACCTCCTCACCTCACCCCCTCACCTCACCTCCTCACCTCACCTCCTCACCTCACCCCCTCACCTCACCTCCTCACCTCACCCCCTCACCTCCTCACCTCACCTCCCCACCTCACCTCACCTCCTCACCTCACCTCCTCACCTCACCCCCTCACCCCTTCACCTCACCCCCTCACCTCACCTCACCTCCTCACCTCACCTCACCCCCTCACCTCACCTCCTCACCTCCCCCCCTCACCTCACCCCCTCACCTCACCTCCTCACCTCACCTCCTCACCTCACCCCCTCACCTCACCTCCTCACCTCCTCCCCTCACCCCTTCACCTCACCCCCTCACCTCACCCCACCCCCTCACCTCACCTCACCCCCTCACCTCACCCCCTCACCTCACCTCACCCCCTCACCTCACCTCACCCCCTCACCTCACCTCACCCCTTCACCTCATAGATTGGAGCTTTAACTTCAACAGTATGTTCCAAAATCAACTCCAAACATGCCAAAATCAGGAGGTTTGTGGATTTAATGTGATCATTAATACAGGAATTGTTCAGTTTTGCCTAATGGATTAGGAAGCTTTGGTCTCAGGATCATTTGTAGAATTAACTTTAGTTTGTTCTTAATGTTGGACTTAGATCACAGATGTCCCCAGACCAGTCAGGACATGTCCCGTCCTGCCACCAAGTTTCCTGGAAGGAGTCCAAAGAGTATCTTCAACACATGCCAAAATCCTCTTCCAGAGAGTGAGTCAAGCCAATGTAACCCACAACTCATGACCATAGTCCAGGGTCAGAAGACTGTTGTAGACTGTCAAGTCAAGTTTATATATAAAACAACCGAGATTGACCAAAGTGCTGTACAATAAAGTTGTATAGAAACAATAAAACAAGATAAAAAGTTTCAGAGCTTTTGGAGAATCTGATGTGAGGAGGTAAACTGTTCCAGTCTGGATGCAGCAACAGCAAAAACCCTCTCCTTTAGTTTTAATCTGTATTTAGGAACCTCTAAGGTTATAATTATATGATTTTAATAATAATACATTGTGATATAAACTCCAGGGCTGAAAATGAGTCCCACTCCGGCCCTGGTTACAAGTTACCTCCAGAGGAATAAAAACATGGAACTAAAGAAGAATAGACTGTAGAACAGTGGCAGATGGCCAATAGAGGGCGCTAGGGCGCCGCCCTCCCTATTAAAAACATGATGTGGCAACAAACAAGAAATATACTGTATATATACATTGTTTTAATTACATGTATTTAGAGTTAAAAACACTCATGTATAATCATATACTGAGAAGATTGTATAAATAATTTCTGAAAGACAGAAGTTACTTTATAAAACATGATTTCCTGCTTCTTCACTTCTCATGTGTCTAGTTCAGTTCTGGGGAGCAGGAGAAATCACCCTCAGGAGGCGGGCTCTTAGATCGAATTAGCCAATAGCAGATCTGCATTGCCAAACAGAAGAACTTAATTTAACCAATAAATGCAGAGAAAATAACTTCACGAAGGGATTTTTGAAGCGCCCCAAACCACATTAAAATACCGCGATATTATCTGCTATCAAACAGCTGTTAAAGAGCAACTCACCCTCCAAACAGCTGTTTTCTGCTAATAAACTGTATTAGTGAGTCTTTAATGCAACATTTCAGTTTCTGGGCATTGACTTGACATAAAACAAAGAGAATGATTTCAGGTTTTTGTTTCTCTCACCATGTGTGGAAGTTGGATGTTTGCCAGGCTGTTGATGAGTGACTGGCTGAGGTTGGCAAGTTCATGAAGTAGTGAGTCATTCTGCTGTTCGATCACCTTGTTCTCTGCCTCGATAGACTTCAGGTTCATCTCCATGGTTGTAATCTGTCAGGAAATGTTTCATTATTTTCATCAAATGATGAAGTGAAATTACTTTTATATCTGTTTTCATTTGGAATAGTTGTAGAAATAAATAGTGTGAATACTAATTTACTGTAAAATGGTTGTTGCATTTTAACTCATATATTCCACAGAAGACAAAGTGTTTAATTTAGATTGATTTCAGATGTCATGGTTAAACCAACTGAAGGAGTGAAGTGATGAAAACAGATAAAATAGATGAAAAAATAGATACATTTTAAAACAACTTGATATTTTTTACAGTCATTTAAAAATAATTATTTCAACTTTCAGTTTTATTTAATTACCATTAAACATGTAGAAGTTATTTCTTTATTCACATTAATTATAGCAAAAGACTAATGTAATAAAATCTAAAGAGCTTATGAAATGAAGAAAAGGGAATTGTCTCACTTGTGTTCTCAGTTTTATCATATCTGATTCCACTTGATTGTTGGATTTGTTCAAATCTTTGATTTCTTCATCCAGCTGTTTGAGTTCCTCGTCATTTTCAACTCCTGAAACAAAAACACAGTTTCAAACACATTTCTGGTTTTAGAGAAATGTTTTTTCTTTTCATAAAAATCAAAATAAACATTTAGTGTGTCAGACTGAATCATTTCATAAGATAAAATTAGGATTTTCTGACTCTGACCTTTGCTTGCTCTTTGTTTTATAGTCAGCATCTCCATGCCGCTAATCCGGGCTTTCTTCATGGCTGAGGTAGCACGAGGACATCCAGAAAGGCTGAAAAACACAGACACTATCTGGACTGATAATATTTATAGGAATTAAATGTTTATTAACATGTAAATATGAAGCAGTCTTTATGGTTCTTTAAAAAAGGCTGAGGGTGAGTCACCTGCGATGGGTCAGGAAGCTTCCACTAACATGTCCAGATCCATCACAACCTGGAGTTGGACATGTCATCCCATCTGTCTTCCCAGATTTCCACACAAATTGTGAACCATTCACAAAGCTGTCCTTCTGCCTCTTGGCGGCCAAAGGGCAGCCTGACGCACTGCGATGAGAGGCGTACTTGCCAGTCACATGACCCTGTCCATCACAACCTGGAACAGGACACCTAAAAAAGGAGGAAATAAGACAATCATCTGAAACTAGAGCTTAAGGTAAAGAAAACTCTAGCAGCTTAATTTTCATGATTAAAAGTCTGAAGACACATCAGGAATTGGCCAGAAAGATCATTTTAAAGTACTAAATAACTTTCCCACAGCCGTTGCTGGAACAGGTGTTCTGCAGAAATATGTTACCTGTTGAGATGTGCTACAGATTCCTTCTGCACGTGTCGTTCTACAGTCTTGACTTCAATGAACAGATTTATTTATTTTTGTTTCTATATTTTTCCATAAATATATTTTATCTATCTAATAAATTCTCCAGGACAGAAACACTAAATATGATGTTATTTTTACTTTCTTTACATTGTCAGAGCAACAGGCAAATGTTTGGTCACACCCAGAGGAGAAGGACCCAACAATGGCTGATAAGGACCCAGAGGATTTTTATATAGAAAATATCAGGGAAGGATCATAAAAATATGTTTAAATAATTAACAGGAAACACTCACCATAAACAAGAATACTGTATAAACTTCTAATAACATCTTGTTATGAAATAAGTTGTTAATTTGTACTATGGAGGTATTTTTCATCAGGGCATCATAAATCATCAGAACACCACTTCCTGCTGAGACCTGAATTACTGAAGTTATTAAGTGTAATATAGGAGGACCAGAGACGTCCAGAGTGTCTCATATGAAGATGGACATGTTTTTCTGTTAGCATTCACTTAGACAAGTTTTATAACAGTAGCTGTGTGGGGCAGCTGTGGCTCAGTGGTTAGAGCGGTCATCCTGGATCGATCCCCGCTTCCACAGCCATGTCAAACCCCATGTTAACCCCCGATTTGCATATCAGGTTGTATGAGTGTTAGCCCCTCCCCTCTCCCCCTGATTTACATATCAGGTTGTGTGAAAGCTGATTGACTTGAAAAGCGCTATACAAATCCAGGATATTTACCATCCATCCATCAACAGATCTTGGGGCAACAGCTTCAGGAGCAAGACCCAGATGTCCCTCACACCAGTGATACTCTTCAGGTGCATCAGCAAATTTTGAGTTTCCTCCCACTGGGACATGCCTGGTAAATCTTCTTGGGTTTATTGGTTACCAGACAACCTCTCTACCCCCGAGCTACGGCCACCCCAGACAGTTCTAACCAACAACCAGCCTGACCCAATCGGCACCAGGGAGCACCAGGTCTGAGCACCAGCCACAGGTCCAATGCAGAGGGGATGTCTGCAAGAGAGTGGAGTGGCCCACCCCCAGTAGGAGGACGCCCCAAGAGGACACATGCCAAGGAGCCCCAGAACCCAGCACGCTGCCCCTGTCACCCAGAACAGGGCCAGACCAGGGCCCAGTGACCCCAGGTCCTGTGCTTATTTCTCCTTTCATAGTGCCAGCCACCAGACTGTAGCTCCGTCCACCAGACTGTAGCTCCGTCCACCAGACTGCAGCGTCGTCCACCAGACTGTAGCTCCGTCCACCAGACTGCAGCGTCGTCCACCAGACTGTAGCGCCGTCCACCAGACTGCAGCTCCGTCCACCAGACTGCAGCGTCGTCCACCAGACTGCAGCGTCGTCCACCAGACTGCAGCGTCGTCCACCAGACTGCAGCGTCGTCCACCAGACTGCAGCGTCGTCCACCAGACTGTAGCTCCGTCCACCAGACTGTAGCTCCGTCCACCAGACTGTAGCTCCGTCCACCAGACTCCAGCGTCGTCCACCAGACTGCAGCGTCGTCCACCAGACTGTAGCTCCGTCCACCAGACTGCAGCTCCGTCCACCAGACTGCAGCGTCGTCCACCAGACTGCAGCGTCGTCCACCAGACTGCAGCGTCGTCCACCAGACTGCAGCGTCGTCCACCAGACTGCAGCGTCGTCCACCAGACGGTAGCTCCGTCCACCAGACTGCAGCGTCGTCCACCAGACTGCAGCTCCGTCCACCAGACTGCAGCGTCGTCCACCAGACTGCAGCTCCGTCCACCAGACTGCAGCGTCGTCCACCAGACTGCAGCTCCGTCCACCAGACTGCAGCTCCGTCCACCAGACTCTAGCTCCGTCCACCAGACTGCAGCGTCGTCCACCAGACTGCACGTCGTCCACCAGACTGCAGCTCCGTCCACCAGACTGCAGCTCGTCCACCAGACTGCAGCTCCGTCCACCAGACTGCAGCTCCGTCCACCAGACTGCAGCGTCGTCCACCAGACTGCAGCGACGTCCACCAGACTGCAGCGCCGTCCCCCAGACTGCAGCGTCGTCCACCAG
>SSNP01000116.1:311686-326419 GCA_006937955.1 Pachypanchax playfairii | reverse complement strand
CGTCCACCAGACTGCAGCTCCGTCCACCAGACTGTAGCTCCGTCCACCAGACTGCAGCTCCGTCCACCAGACTGCAGCGTCGTCCACCAGACTGCAGCGCCGTCCACCAGACTGCAGCGCCGTCCACCAGACTGTAGCTCCGTCCACCAGACTGTAGCTCTGTCCACCAGACTGCAGCTCCGTCCACCAGACTGCAGCGTCGTCCACCAGACTGTAGCTCCGTCCACCAGACTGCAGCGTCGTCCACCAGACTGCAGCGTCGTCCACCAGACTGCAGCTCCGTCCACCAGACTGTAGCTCTGTCCACCAGACTGCAGCTCCGTCCACCAGACTGCAGCGTCGTCCACCAGCCTGCAGCGCCGTCCACCCGACTGCAGCGTCGTCCACCAGACTGCAGCGTCGTCCACCAGACTGCAGCTCCGTCCACCAGACTGCAGCTCCGTCCCCCAGACTGCAGCTCCGTCCACCAGACTGCCGCGTCGTCCACCAGACTGCAGCTTCGTCCACCAGACTGCAGCTTCGTCCACCAGCCTGCAGCTCCGTCCACCAGACTGTAGCTCCGTCCACCAGACTGCAGCGTCGTCCACCAGACTGCAGCGTCGTCCACCAGACTGTAGCTCCGTCCACCAGACTGTAGCTCCGTCCACCAGACTGCAGCGTCGTCCACCAGCCTGCAGCTCCGTCCACCAGACTGCCGCTCCGTCCACCAGACTGCAGCGTCGTCCACCAGACTGCAGCGTCGTCCACCAGACTGCAGCTCCGTCCACCAGACTGCAGCTCCGTCCACCAGCCTCCAGCTCCGTCCACCAGACTGCAGCGTCGTCCACCAGACTCTAGCTCTGTCCACCAGACTGCAGCGTCGTCCACCAGACTGTAGCTCCGTCCACCAGACTGTAGCTCCGTCCACCAGACTGCCGCGTCGTCCACCAGACTGCAGCGTCGTCCACCAGACTGCAGCGCCGTCCACCAGACTGCAGCGCCGTCCACCAGACCGCAGCGCCGTCCACCAGACTGCAGCTCCGTCCACAAGACTGCAGCTCCGTCCACCAGACTGCAGCTCCGTCCACCAGACTGCAGCTCCGTCCACCAGACTGCAGCTCCGTCCACCAGACTGCAGCTCCGTCCACCAGACTGCAGCGTCGTCCACCAGACTGCAGCGTCGTCCACCAGACTGTAGCTCCGTCCACCAGACTGCAGCTTCGTCCACCAGCCTGCAGCTCCGTCCACCAGACTGCACGTCGTCCACCAAACTGCAGCGTCGTCCACCAGACTGCAGCTCCGTCCACCAGACTGTAGCTCCGTCCACCAGACTGTAGCTCCGTCCACCAGACTGCAGCTCCGTCCACCAGACTGCAGCGTCGTCCACCAGACTGCAGCTCCGTCCACCAGACTGTAGCTCCGTCCACCAGACTGCAGCTCCGTCCACCAGACTGCAGCTCCGTCCACCAGACTGCAGCTCCGTCCACCAGACTGAAGCGTCGTCCACCAGACTGCAGCTCCGTCCACCAGACTGCAGCGTCGTCCACCAGACTGTAGCTCCGTCCACCAGACTGCAGCGTCGTCCACCAGACTGCAGCGTCGTCCACCAGACTGCAGCTCCGTCCACCAGACTGTAGCTCCGTCCACCAGACTGTAGCTCCGTCCACCAGACTGCAGCTCCGTCCACCAGACTGTAGCTTCGTCCACCAGACTGCAGCGTCGTCCACCAGACTGCAGCTCCGTCCACCAGACTGCAGCGCCGTCCCCCAGACTGCAGCGCCGTCCACCAGACTGTAGCTCCGTCCACCAGACTGCAGCTCCGTCCACCAGACTGTAGCTCCGTCCACCAGCCTGCAGCTCCGTCCACCAGACTGCAGCTCCGTCCACCAGACTGAAGCGTCGTCCACCAGACTGCAGCTCCGTCCACCAGACTGCAGCGGCGTCCACCAGACTGCAGCTCCGTCCACCAGACTGTAGCTCCGTCCACCAGACTGTAGCTCCGTCCACCAGACTGCAGCGTCGTCCACCAGACTGCAGCGTTGTCCACCAGACTGCAGCGTCGTCCACCAGACTGCAGCTCGTCCACCAGACTGCAGCTTCGTCCACCAGACTCTAGCTCCGTCCACCAGACTGCAGCGTCGTCCACCAGACTGCAGCTCCGTCCACCAGACTGAAGCGTCGTCCACCAGACTGCAGCTCCGTCCACCAGACTGCAGCGTCGTCCACCAGACTGTAGCTCCGTCCACCAGACTGCAGCTCCGTCCACCAGACTCTAGCTCCGTCCACCAGACTGCAGCGTCGTCCACCAGACTGCAGCGTCGTCCACCAGACTGCAGCTTCGTCCACCAGACTGCAGCTATGTCCACTAGACTGCAGCTCCGTCCACCAGACTGCAGCGTCGTCCACCAGACTGCAGCTCCGTCCACCAGACTGTAGCTCCGTCCACCAGACTGTAGCTCTGTCCACCAGACTGCAGCTCCGTCCACCAGACTGCAGCGTCGTCCACCAGACTGCAGCTCGTCCACCAGACTGTAGCTCCGTCCACCAGACTGTAGCTCCGTCCACCAGACTGTAGCTCCGTCCACCAGACTGCAGCTCCGTCCACCAGACTGCAGCGTCGTCCACCAGACTGCAGCTCCGTCCACCAGACTGCAGCTCCGGCCACCAGACTGCAGCGTCGTCCACCAGACTGCAGCTCCGTCCACCAGACTGCAGCTCCGTCCACCAGACTGCCGCTCCGTCCACCAGACTGCAGCTCCGTCCACCAGACTCTAGCTCCGTCCACCAGACTGCAGCTCGTCCACCAGACTGCAGCGTCGTCCACCAGACTGCAGCGTCGTCCACCAGACTGCAGCTCCGTCCACCAGACTGCAGCTCCGTCCACCAGACTGCAGCTCCGTCCACCAGACTGCAGCTCCGTCCACCAGACTGCAGCTCCGCCACCAGACTGCACCCCGTCCACCAGACTGCAGCGCCGTCCACCAGACTGCAGCGGCGTCCACCAGACGGCAGCGTCGTCCACCAGACTGCAGCGTCGTCCACCAGACTGCAGCGTCGTCCACCAGACTGCAGCTCCGTCCACCAGACTGCAGCTCGTCCACCAGACTGCAGCTCCGTCCACCAGACTGCAGCTCGTCCACCAGACTGCAGCTCCGTCCACCAGACTGCAGCTCCGTCCACCAGACTCTAGCTCCGTCCACCAGACTGCAGCGTCGTCCACCAGACTGCAGCGCCGTCCACCAGACGGCAGCTCCGTCCACCAGACTGCAGCGTCGTCCACCAGACTGCAGCGCCGTCCACCAGACTGCAGCTCCGTCCCCCAGACTGCAGCTCCGTCCACCACACTGCAGCTCCGTCCACCAGACTGCAGCTCCGTCCACCAGACTGCAGCTCCGTCCACCAGACTGTAGCTCTGTCCACCAGACTGCAGCTCCGTCCACCAGACTGCAGCGTCGTCCACCAGACTGCAGCTCCGTCCACCAGACTGCAGCTCCGTCCACCAGACTGCAGCGTCGTCCACCAGACTGCAGCGTCGTCCACCAGACTGCAGCTCCGTCCACCAGACTGCAGCGTCGTCCACCAGACTGCAGCTCCGTCCACCAGACTGCAGCTCCGTCCACCAGACTCTAGCTCCGTCCACCAGACTGCAGCGTCGTCCACCAGACTGCAGCGTCGTCCACCAGACTGCAGCTCCGTCCACCAGACTGCAGCTCCGTCCACCAGACTGCAGCTCCGTCCACCAGACTGCCGCGTCGTCCACCAGACTGCAGCTCCGTCCACCCGACTGCAGCTCCGTCCACCAGACTGCAGCTCCGTCCACCAGACTGCAGCGTCGTCCACCAGACTGCAGCTCCGTCCACCAGACTGCAGCTCCGTCCACCAGACTGCAGCGTCGTCCACCAGACTGCAGCGTCGTCCACCAGACTGTAGCTCCGTCCACCAGACTGCAGCTCCGTCCACCAGACTCTAGCTCCGTCCACCAGACTGCAGCGTCGTCCACCAGACTGCAGCTCCGTCCACCAGACTGCAGCGTCGTCCACCAGACTGCAGCGTCGTCCACCAGACTGCAGCTCCGTCCACCAGACTGCAGCTCCGTCCACCAGACTGTAGCTCCGTCCACCAGACTGCAGCGTCGTCCACCAGACTGCAGCTCCGTCCACCAGACTGCAGCGTCGTCCACCAGACTGCAGCTCCGTCCACCAGACTGTAGCTCCGTCCACCAGACTGCAGCTCCGTCCACCAGACTGCAGCTCCGTCCACCAGACTGCAGCTCCGTCCACCAGACTGCAGCGTCGTCCACCAGACTGCAGCGTCGTCCACCAGACTGCAGCTCCGTCCACCAGACTGCAGCGTCGTCCACCAGACTGCAGCTCCGTCCACCAGACTGCAGCTCCGTCCACCAGACTGCAGCTCCGTCCACCAGACTGCAGCGTCGTCCACCAGACTGTAGCTCCGTCCACCAGACTGCAGCGTCGTCCACCAGACTGCAGCGTCGTCCACCAGACTGCAGCTCCGTCCACCAGACTGCAGCGTCGTCCACCAGACTGCAGCGTCGTCCACCAGACTGCAGCGTCGTCCACCAGACTGCAGCTCCGTCCACCAGACTGTAGCTCCGTCCACCAGACTGTAGCTCGTCCACCAGACTGCAGCTCCGTCCACCAGACTGCAGCTCCGTCCACCAGACTGCAGCGTCGTCCACCAGACTGCAGCTCCGTCCACCAGACTGCAGCTCCGTCCACCAGACTGCAGCGTCGTCCACCAGACTGCAGCTCCGTCCACCAGACTGCAGCGTCGTCCACCAGACTGCAGCGTCGTCCACCAGACTGCAGCTCCGTCCACCAGACTGCAGCGTCGTCCACCAGACTGCAGCTCCGTCCACCAGACTGCAGCTCCGTCCACCAGACTGCAGCTCCGTCCACCAGACTGCAGCTCCGTCCACCAGACTGCAGCGTCGTCCACCAGACTGCAGCGTCGTCCACCAGACTGCAGCGTCGTCCACCAGACTGCAGCTCCGTCCACGAGACTGCAGCCCCGTCCACCAGACTGCAGCGCCGTCCACCAGACTGCAGCTCCGTCCACCACACTGCAGCTCCGTCCACCAGACTTCAGCGCCGTCCACCAGACTCCAGCGTCGTCCACCAGACTGCAGCGTCGTCCACCAGCCTGCAGCGTCGTCCACCAGACTGCAGCTCCGTCCACCAGACTGCAGCGTCGTCCACCAGACTGCAGCTCCGTCCACCAGACTGCCGCGTCGTCCACCAGACTGCAGCGTCGTCCACCAGACTCTAGCTCTGTCCACCAGACTGCAGCGTCGTCCACCAGACTGTAGCTCCGTCCACCAGACTGCAGCTCCGTCCACCAGACTGCAGCGTCGTCCACCAGACTGCAGCGTCGTCCACCAGACTGCAGCTTCGTCCACCAGACTGCAGCTCCGTCCACCAGACTCTAGCTCCGTCCACCAGACTCTAGCGCCGTCCACCAGACTGCAGCCCCGTCCACCAGACTGCAGCTCCGGCCACCAGACTGCAGCGTCGTCCACCAGACTGCAGCGTCGTCCACCAGACTGCAGCTCCGTCCACCAGACTGCAGCGTCGTCCACCAGACTGCAGCTCCGTCCACCAGACTGCAGCTCCGTCCACCAGACTGCAGCTATGTCCACTAGACTGCAGCTCCGTCCACCAGACTGTAGCTTCGTCCACCAGACTGCAGCTCCGTCCAGCAGACTGCAGCGTCGTCCACTAGACTGCAGCTCCGTCCACCAGACTGCAGCGCCGTCCACCAGACTGCAGCTCCGTCCACCAGACTGCAGCTACGTCCACCAGACTGCAGCTCCGTCCACCAGACTGTAGCTCCGTCCACCAGACTGCAGCGTCGTCCACCAGACTGCAGCGCCGTCCACCAGACTGCAGCTACGTCCACCAGACTCTAGCTCCGTCCACCAGACTGCAGCTTCGTCCACCAGACTGTAGCTCCGTCCACCAGACTGCAGCGTCGTCCACCAGACTGCAGCGTCGTCCACCAGACTGCAGCTCCGTCCACCAGACTGCAGCTCCGTCCACCAGACTGCAGCGTCGTCCACCAGACTGCAGCGTATGTCCACCAGACTCTAGCTCCGTCCACCAGACTGCAGCGTCGTCCACCAGACTGCAGCGTCGTCCACCAGACGGCAGCTCCGTCCACCAGACTGCAGCTCCGTCCACCAGGCTGTAGCTCCGTCCACCAGACTGTAGCTCTGTCCACCAGACTGCAGCTCCGTCCACCAGACTGCAGCGTCGTCCACCAGACTGTAGCTCCGTCCACCAGACTGCAGCGTCGTCCACCAGACTGCAGCGTCGTCCACCAGACTGCAGCTCCGTCCACCAGACTGCAGCTCCGTCCACCAGACTGCAGCTCCGTCCACCAGACTGCAGCTCCGTCCACCAGACTGCAGCGTCGTCCACCAGACTGCAGCGTCGTCCACCAGACTGCAGCTCCGTCCACCAGACTGCAGCTCCGTCCACCAGACTGCAGCTCCGTCCACCAGACCGCAGCTCCGTCCACCAGACCGCAGCGTCGTCCACCAGACTGCAGCTCCGTCCACCAGACTGCAGCTCCGTCCACCAGACTGTAGCTCTGTCCACCAGACTGCAGCTCCGTCCACCAGACTGCAGCGTCGTCCACCAGACTGTAGCTCCGTCCACCAGACTGTAGCTCCGTCCACCAGACTGCAGCGTCGTCCACCAGACTGCAGCGTCGTCCACCAGACTGTAGCTCCGTCCACCAGACTGCAGCTCCGTCCACCAGACTCTAGCTCCGTCCACCAGACTGCAGCTCCGTCCACCAGACTGCAGCTCCGTCCACCAGACTGCAGCGTCGTCCACCAGACTGCAGCTCCGTCCACCAGACTGCAGCGTCGTCCACCAGACTGCAGCGTCGTCCACCAGACTGTAGCTCCGTCCACCAGACTGCAGCTCCGTCCACCAGACTGCAGCGTCGTCCACCAGACTGCAGCGTCGTCCACCAGACTGTAGCTCCGTCCACCAGACTGCAGCTCCGTCCACCAGACTGCAGCTCCGTCCACCAGACTGTAGCTCCGTCCACCAGACTCTAGCTCCGTCCACCAGACTGCAGCGTCGTCCACCAGACTGCAGCTCCGTCCACCAGACTGCAGCGTCGTCCACCAGACTGCAGCGTCGTCCACCAGACTGCAGCTCCGTCCACCAGACTGCAGCTCCGTCCACCAGACTGCAGCTCCGTCCACCAGACTGCAGCGTCGTCCACCAGACTGCAGCGTCGTCCACCAGACTGCAGCTATGTCCACCAGACTCTAGCTCCGTCCACCAGACTGCAGCGTCGTCCACCAGACTGCAGCTCCGTCCACCAGACTGCAGCGCCGTCCACCAGACTGCTAGCTCCGTCCACCAGACTCTAGCTCCGTCCACCAGACTGCAGCTCCGTCCACCAGACCGCAGCTCCGTCCACCAGACCGCAGCGTCGTCCACCAGACTGCAGCTCCGTCCACCAGACTGCAGCTCGTCCACCAGACTGCAGCTCCGTCCACCAGACTGTAGCTCCGTCCACCAGACTGCAGCGTCGTCCACCAGACTCAGCGTCGTCCACCAGACTGCAGCGTCGTCCACCAGACTGCAGCTCCGTCCACCAGACTGTAGCTCCGTCCACCAGACTGCAGCTCCGTCCACCAGACTCTAGCTCCGTCCACCAGACTGCAGCGTCGTCCACCAGACTGCAGCGTCGTCCACCAGACTGCAGCTCCGTCCACCAGACTGCAGCTCCGTCCACCAGACTGCAGCTCCGTCCACCAGACTGCAGCGTCGTCCACCAGACTGCAGCTCCGTCCACCAGACTGCAGCTCGTCCACCAGCCTGCAGCTCGTCCACCCGCCTGCAGCTCCGTCCACCAGACTGCAGCGTCGTCCACCAGACTGCAGCGTCGTCCACCAGACTGCAGCGCCGTCCACCAGACTGCAGCTCCGTCCACCAGACTCTAGCTCCGTCCACCAGACTGCAGCGTCGTCCACCAGACTGCAGCTACGTCCACCAGACTGCAGCTCCGTCCACCCGACTGCAGCGTCGTCCACCAGACTGCAGCGTCGTCCACCAGACTGTAGCTCCGTCCACCAGACTGCAGCGCCGTCCACCAGACTGCAGCGTCGTCCACCAGACTGCAGCTCCGTCCACCAGACTCTAGCTCCGTCCACCAGACTGCAGCTCCGTCCACCAGACTGCAGCTCCGTCCACCAGACTGTAGCTCCGTCCACCAGACTGCAGCTCCGTCCACCAGACTGCAGCGTCGTCCACCAGACTGCAGCGTCGTCCACCAGACTGCAGCTCCGTCCACCAGACTGCAGCTCCGTCCACCAGACTCTAGCTCCGTCCACCAGACTCTAGCTCCGTCCACCAGACTGCAGCGCCGTCCACCAGACTGCAGCGTCGTCCACCAGACTGCAGCTCCGTCCACCAGACTGCAGCGCCGTCCACCAGACTGCAGCTACGTCCACCAGACTGCAGCGTCGGCCACCAGACTGCAGCTCCGGCCACCAGACTGCAGCGTCGTCCAGCAGACTGTAGCTCCGTCCACCAGACTGCAGCTCCGTCCCCCAGACTGCAGCTACGTCCACCAGACTGCAGCTCCGTCCACCAGACTGCAGCTCCGTCCACCAGACTCTAGCTCCGTCCACCAGACTCTAGCTCCGTCCACCAGACTGCAGCGTCGTCCACCAGACTGCAGCTCCGTCCACCAGACTGCAGCTCCGTCCACCAGACCGCAGCTCCGTCCACCAGACCGCAGCGTCGTCCACCAGACTGCAGCCCCGTCCACCAGACTGCAGCTCCGCCCACCAGACTGCAGCGTCGTCCACCAGACTGCAGCGTCGTCCACCAGACTGCAGCGTCGTCCACCAGACTGCAGCGTCGTCCACCAGACTGCAGCTCCGTCCACCAGACTGCAGCTCCGTCCACCAGACTCTAGCTCCGTCCACCAGACTGCAGCTCCGTCCACCAGACTGCAGCGTCGTCCACCAGACTGCAGCTCCGTCCACCAGACTGCAGCGTCGTCCACCAGACTGCAGCGTCGTCCACCAGACTGCAGCGTCGTCCACCAGACTGCAGCTCCGTCCACCAGACTGCAGCTCCGTCCACCAGACCGCAGCTCCGTCCACCAGACCGCAGCGTCGTCCACCAGACTGCAGCTCCGTCCACCAGACTGTAGCTCCGTCCACCAGACTGCAGCTCCGTCCACCAGACTGCAGCGTCGTCCACCAGACTGCAGCGTCGTCCACCAGACTGCAGCTCCGTCCACCAGACTGCAGCGTCGTCCACCAGACTGCAGCGTCGTCCACCAGACTGCAGCGTCGTCCACCAGACTGTAGCTCCGTCCACCAGACTGCAGCTCCGTCCACCAGACTCTAGCTCCGTCCACCAGACTGCAGCGCCGTCCACCAGACTGCAGCTCCGTCCACCAGACTGCAGCTCCGTCCACCAGACTGCAGCGTCGTCCACCAGACTGCAGCTCCGTCCACCAGACTGCAGCTCCGTCCACCAGACTGTAGCTCCGTCCACCAGACTGTAGCTCCGTCCACCAGACTGCAGCTCCGTCCACCAGACTGCAGCGTCGTCCACCAGACTGCAGCGTCGTCCACCAGACTGTAGCTCCGTCCACCAGACTGCAGCTCCGTCCACCAGACTGTAGCTCCGTCCACCAGACTGTAGCTCTGTCCACCAGACTGCAGCTCCGTCCACCAGACTGCAGCGTCGTCCACCAGACTGCAGCTCCGTCCACCAGACTGCAGCTCCGTCCACCAGACTGTAGCTCCGTCCACCAGACTGCAGCTCCGTCCACCAGACTGCAGCTCCGTCCACCAGACTGTAGCTCCGTCCACCAGACTGCAGCTCCGTCCACCAGACTGCAGCGTCGTCCACCAGACTGCAGCGTCGTCCACCAGACTGCAGCGCCGTCCACCAGACTGCAGCGACGTCCACCAGACTGCAGCGACGTCCACCAGACTGCAGCTATGTCCACTAGACTGTAGCTCCGTCCACCAGACTGCAGCGTCGTCCACCAGACTGCAGCGCCGTCCACCAGACTGCAGCTCCGTCCACCAGACTGCAGCTCCGTCCACCAGACTGCAGCTCCGTCCACCAGACTGTAGCTCCGTCCACCAGACTGCAGCTCCGTCCACCAGACTGCAGCGCCGTCCACCAGACTGCAGCGCCGTCCACCAGACTGCAGCTCCGCCCACAGACTGCAGCGTCGTCCACCAGACTGTAGCTCCGTCCACCAGACTGCAGCTCCGTCCACCAGACTGCAGCGTCGTCCACCAGACTGCAGCGTCGTCCACCAGACTGCAGCTCCGTCCACCAGACTCTAGCTCCGTCCACCAGACTGCAGCGTCGTCCACCAGACTGCAGCGTCGTCCACCAGACTGTAGCTCCGTCCACCAGACTGCAGCTCCGTCCACCAGACTGTAGCTCCGTCCACCAGACTGCAGCTCCGTCCACCAGACTGCAGCGCCGTTCACCAGACTGCAGCGTCGTCCACCAGACTGCAGCTCCGTCCACCGGACTGCAGCGTCGTCCACCAGACTGTAGCTCCGTCCACCAGACTGCAGCTCCGTCCACCAGACTGTAGCTCCGTCCACCAGACTGCAGCGTCGTCCACCAGACTGCAGCGTCGTCCACCAGACTGCAGCGTCGTCCACCAGACTGCAGCTTCGTCCACCAGACTGTAGCTCCGTCCACCAGACTGCAGCGTCGTCCACCAGACTGCAGCGTCGTCCACCAGACTGCAGCTCCGTCCACCAGACTGCAGCTCGTCCACCAGACTGTAGCTCCGTCCACCAGACTGTAGCTCCGTCCACCAGACTGCAGCTCCGTCCACCAGACTGCAGCGTCGTCCACCAGACTGTAGCTCCGTCCACCAGACTGCAGCGTCGTCCACCAGACTGCAGCGTCGGCCACCAGACTGTAGCGCCGTCCACCAGACTGCAGCGTCGTCCACCAGACTGCAGCTCCGTCCACCAGACTGCAGCTCCGTCCACCAGACCGCAGCTCCGTCCACCAGACTGCAGCGTCGTCCACCAGACTGCAGCTCCGTCCACCAGACTGCAGCGTCGTCCACCAGACTGCAGCTCCGTCCACCAGACTGCCGCCCGTCCACCAGACTGCAGCGTCGTCCACCTGACTGTAGCTCCGTCCACCAGACTGCAGCGTCGTCCACCAGACTGCAGCGTCGTCCACCAGACTGCAGCTCCGTCCACCAGACTCTAGCTCCGTCCACCAGACTGCAGCGTCGTCCACCAGACTGCAGCGTCGTCCACCAGACTGCAGCTCCGTCCACCAGACTGCAGCGCCGTCCACCAGACTGCAGCGTCGTCCACCAGACTGCAGCGTCGTCCACCAGACTGCAGCTCCGTCCACCAGACTGCAGCTCCGTCCACCAGACTCTAGCTCCGTCCACCAGACTGCAGCTCCGTCCACCAGACTGCAGCTCCGTCCACCAGACTGCAGCTCCGTCCACCAGACTGCAGCGTCGTCCACCAGACTGCAGCTCCGTCCACCAGACTGTAGCTCCGTCCACCAGACTGTAGCTCCGTCCACCAGACTGCAGCGTCGTCCACCAGACTGCAGCGTCGTCCACCAGACTGCAGCTCCGTCCACCAGACTGTAGCTCCGTCCACCAGACTGCAGCGTCGTCCACCAGACTGCAGCTCCGTCCACCAGACTGCAGCGTCGTCCACCAGACTGCAGCTCCGTCCACCAGACTGCAGCGTCGTCCACCAGACTGCAGCGTCGTCCACCAGACTGCAGCTCCGTCCACCAGACTGCAGCTCCGTCCACCAGACTGCAGCGTCGTCCACCAGACTCTAGCTCTGTCCACCAGACTGCAGCGTCGTCCACCAGACCATACACCACTTCAGGAGACCATCCACCACTCATCAAGAGCTGTCCAGGTGTTGTAGGGAGGTCATACAGGTCTGTGGAGGCCACGCCTACTACTGAGCCTCATGTTGACTTGTTTAAGGATGTCAAAGTTGGATCAGTCTGGAGTTTTGGGTCGATACATCTGATTTCTATTGATAATGTCTGTGTGACTTTGTTGCCAGAACATTCGACTGTCTTATTGTTGTCTTCCATTTATTTTAGCAGTGTTCTAATGTATCTCACAAGCTGACTCCCTTCCCCTCCCCCCACTGTTTTATGGCTCATTGGCACCTTAAAGTTTCTGAGAAGTACCCAGATTCTGCACTTTTGCATGGATGGGTTAGTTATGTCAATATTGTTTTTAGTTATTCTTACCTGTATTTATTCTTGATGCAGCTTCACCAAAGACAAATTCATTGTATTGTGCAAATAACACTTAATAAACTGATTCTGATGACTAACCAGCAGATTATGTCACATCACGCTGAAGACTGTAATGTTTGGTATGCTGACTTTAATATCGCTTGACTGTAGTCCTAATGAAAAATGTAGAAATGTGTTTTATAAGCCTTATAACACTGAGTTTGGGATGATTTCAGTTTAAATTTGGATGTTGATGTTTCAGAAGTCTAATATTAAAACAGTTAGAAATCTACAGACTCTTACTTTATTGGCTCCTGGTCATCCTTTTCCTCTTTGTTGTGGAGGATTTTAATGCCACTTTTCTTGGCTCTAGGACATCCAGAGAGACTGCAAGACAGTTGGAAACATTGTAAATGAACAAGATAACGGTAACCACATCATAACAAGAAGTTAAAAACAGATGATAGAAATGAAAAAGAAACATTTATTTCAGATATTTCAGAAAACAGACAATAAAACAGGAACAACAGGAAAAAAAGTAACAGTTAAAAACAACTAAATAACCAAGAACAATGTTTCCGGTTTATTGTTTCAGTTCAAGTCATTCAAGTTCAATGAACAGCTTGAAATGGTACCAGGGTGTTTTTCCAAGGACAAAAAAGGGTTAACAATTTAAATGTGTTCCGCAGCAGTGCAGGTTGACGAAGTCTTGAAAGCTGCTGCTACTAGTTCCTATATCAGAGCTCTGGAGAGTAAAATGTAGACCACTGGAAGAGAGACAGAACATCATGACACCTGCAAGTCTTTCCTATATAGAAACTGCAAAGAAAGTCCAGCTGTCCGTGAGTCCTTCACCATCAAGAGCCCTTCAGGAACAGGGGCAAACTCTGACAGGAAGAGGTCTGGCAGACCTAAAACCACAAGTGAATCAGAGGGCAAGTTTCTGAGCGTTAACAGCTTGTGTAATAGACAGGACAACAGCTTCAAGCACAGTTTAATAGTATTTGTAGTTAATAAGACTAAAGAGAAGACATTAAGCTGCAGGTCTGACAGGAACTTAAACCTTAAAATGACAGAATAGTACCAAGAAGCTTACCTGGGACATGAAACACCTCCACTAGAATACTAAAGACTGGGAGAAGGTTTTATGGACTAATGAATTAAAATCTGAACTTTTCTGTTCATCATACAGAATCTTTGTACGTCATGGAGTAGAAAGATTCCACAGTGTGTGGCATCAACTGTCAAACATGGAGGAGGAAGTGTGATGGTCTGGGACTGTTTCACTGGATTCAGGGTCAGTGACTTGTACAGACTGAGAGACACCCTGAGCCCAAACAGCTACCACGGTATTCTGCAGAACCATGCAAAACCTTCTGGTATGAGGTCAGTGTGAGGATCTCTGCTGCTGGTGGTGGTGAGGTGCACTAATTGTCTTGCAGGGCGTGGCAGCAGCGATCAGTGAAGACAGGTGTGGATCATTACCCAGCTCAGGAGAGCTGGGTACTTAAGCGGAGGAGGAACAAGAGACAGACGCCAGTTTGTTCCACTACATTTCGTGGTAACAGAGTGGCCAGTGATTTATTCCAGAGTGTTTTCTGCAGTGCTTAACCTGCCCTCTCTTTCCCTGTTGTTTAGCCCGCTGTCCTGGAGCTCCTCTCCCGACAGCTTAAACCTCAGCGTGGATATCGACCCGCTCATAGTGAGGATCGGCTTCAACCTGGAACGTTCTAGAGCTCCGTTGCGGTGCCACGCGACCAGCTCTCTCCCTCTGGCTCCCTGTCTGTCTCTGGCTTCCTCTGGTCCACACCTTCCCGGTCAACGCTCTGCTGTCACCCCTGTCGCAGTCACGTCTGCGCACACAGCACCCGGACCCGGATCTCACACAACGAACACCGACAGTTTGGATCACCACCCCTGCGGCAGCATCCTCGGATCTCTCCTCAAACCCGGACGTCTAACACGAACCCGACCGTTCCTGTCCCGCACCAGGCCCGTCCTGAGTTTCTTCGTGCACATTTATTATTCACCTGTGTGTATATTGGAGCACTGTTAAATAATAAACACTGTTACACTGAACGCTGTTTCCTCGCTCTGTGTGTGTCTGGAGTTTGGGTCACTTTGGGAGCTCGTAAACAACCCCACCTGGTACGAACCATGACAGTCAGAGGTTCCTGCTACAGCAAGATAATGACCCAGAACTCAAGTCCAAACTGTGCAAGAACTTCCTCAGGAACAAGTTAGTGATCTAGAAAACATGGAGTGATCAGAACAATCTCCAGTCTTAAACCCCATCCAGCTGGTTTGGGATGAACTGGATTGAATAGTGAAAGCAAAGAAACCTACAAGTTCCACACAGTTACAGGAACGTCTGGAACAGATATGGGAAGAACTTCCTGAAGATTTCTGTAGTAGGAAGAATGTCACGAGTGTGTTCAGCTGTTAAATCTGACAAAAGTTTAGAAAATATTTG
>SSNP01000116.1:286686-296686 GCA_006937955.1 Pachypanchax playfairii | reverse complement strand
TCTGCTTACTAGAATCAGGAAGTGACTCTTCCAGTCATACCTGGTGTTGTCTGATTACCTGTGGCTTGTCTCCCAGAGCCTGTGGGAGCTCCCGGCACCTTGTGGACAGGTTGAGGATAGCTGTTGCTGCCATGTGGGCGGCCTCCATGTCGTGGGTGTAGTCAAAGCTGCTCTTACTACAGGTGCTGCTGGCGCTGCTTCCTCCTCCACCTGCTGCACCTCCTTCTCCTCCACAGCTCAGACTGCTGCTGCTGCTTGGAGCGTAGCTGCTGGTGGAGCTGCTGGCTGGGCTCGACGTCTTACAATATCGCTTCACTGCAAGGATGGACACACAGATGGTTCACTGTTAGATGAAGGATCAGCGCAGGAACCCGGTCCAACATGGACAGAAATGTTCTAAAATCACAGGCCGAGCCTTCGCCAAGGAGAATATGTTTTTATCAGGGTCGGATGGTCTGTCTGTCTGTCCACGGTCCAACCGTCTGTCTGTCTGTGTGTTAGCAGGATAACTCTAAAACTTATGGATATATGATGACATTTTCAGGAAAGGTCAGAAATGACCCAAGGAACAATTGATTCGATTTTGGGGGTGATCCGGATTACCGTATATATGGACATAGTACTTTCTATAATATGTCCACTTGGTGGAGGTCTGCGCTCTCTGAGTGCTTTTCTAGTTCTTTCCTTTCACTGTCCAATCAGCATGATCTACTCCATGTGTGTCTCCAGACTGATGGTTACTCAGATATCAACCGTTTTAGTTGTTGAATTAATTTAGATGATTTGTTGTTTCAACCTATTTCTATTTATTTAAACGAGTTAAACAACTAAGTTCTAACCTTCCACTGGTGGATGGATCCTCGGGAGGTTTGGAGTTTTCTAAACCCACTAAAATCCATCTTGTTCTGCTCCAACTAAACCGTCTGACTCCACTGGTGGTTCAGACCAATCATGTGTTAGCATTGTGCTTTGGGGGCGGGTGTTCAGGTATGATTGACAGGTAAAGTAAAACAAACATGGCTGATGAACATAAAAGCAGTTATTGAACCTGTTTTAGGACTAGAGACGATTTCTTGGTTGTAAAATGATCAAAGTTAAAAACTTCTTGATGGTAACGATGTGTGTGTTTTACTACCGACTGGATTATAAGAACTTGATTTAATCTGATCAAATCATGATAGACAGACACTTGCTGGCTCATCCTCCAATCAGCTTAAACTATTATACCAGATGTCCCGCCCCTTATTCAGACGGTTTCAGATGAAGTAGTTCCAGATGTGCAGCACCGAGTGGACACGTGGAGCTACACATACATCTGGAAGAACCTGGTTAACTAAGTCCAACATCCTACATGAAGATAATCTGTAGTAGTAATTACAGTAATAATAGTATTCAGTCACAGGATGTTTGTTACAGACTGACCTTTAAACCTGTTTAAATCTGTTTTTGTTCAGGTAGAAACCTGCAGCTGAGTGTAGGAATCTACATGCTACCAGGAAACACAGAGACTGATACGTTTTGTGTGAACGCCCACCTTTTCTTTTTAAATAGTGTTGAGTTAGAATGAGGCAGCAGTCTGGACTAAAGAGAAAACAGCTCAACACACTGCAGTGATGCTAATGGAGGAAACAACAACAGAAAGGAGGAGTGTAGTTATGATGCCTCTCCTAAAAAGCTGCTTTCAGCATCCTATTATCTGTGCTGCTTCATCCCTCCTCCCATGTGTCCTGGTCTGTGACAGGCCACCCTACGCTCAACATTCAATCTGCTGTTTTCACTGTAGCCATAAACTCCAGTGTTTTAGGGCCATTAATAGAAAAATCTTCATGTATGTGAATATTTAGTTACCTTTTGTTTTTTTACCAAATTAAAAGGTTGTTCCCTGACAGAACAATAACCTTACAGACTCATTTCCTATAATAAGATTGATGGTCAGTGGGATTTTTTTCCATGTTGTTCAGTTAAATTTACCTGTAAGCAATGTGTTTCCAAACAAACATTCCAGATGTTTTTGGTATGTTTATGTTTCTTACTGTCATATCCTTTTGGGGAGGTGTCACGAACGTGCTGAGACTTGGTCGTTGGGCCTCTCCTTCCGTAGCCACCATGTTGACTGTCGTAGCCAGCGTAGTCATAGCTGGTCTTTGAGTATTTTTCCAGCTCTTTTGTCAGATTGGATCGCGGCGTGCTGGTGGGAACATTGTTTTTGTAGCCGTACTGAGGAATCTCCAGCTGCTTGACAAAACACATGGGCCTGAAAGGAACCAGCACCAAGAACCATTCATTACCTTGACTTCAACATCAGGAGCAAACAAATAAATATCAAAGCACATCTGTTCCAAAAACAATCGACTCAGCTTTAATGAAAGAAAAGTGGAAGGAAGTGTTTTTATTAGCTGTTTCAATTCTCAAGTTTAAAAATCTGTATGAGTCTGATTATTTAATAGATTTTCCATCCATCCATCATCCATCCATCCATCCATCCATCCATCCATCCATCCATCCACCCATCCACCCATCCATCCATCCATCCATCCATCCATCCATCCATCCATCCATCCATCCTGCATCCATCCTGCATCCATCCATCCTTCCATCCACCCATCCACCCATCCATCCATCCATCCATCCATCCATCCATCCATCCATCCATCCTGCATCCATCCTCCCCATCCATCCATCATCCATCATCCATCCCTCCACCCATCCATCCATCCCTCCACCCATCCATCCATCCCTCCATCCATCCATCCATCCATCATCCATCCCCATCCACCCTCATCCATCCATCATCCATCCATCCATCCATCCATCCATCCTGCATCCATCCTGCATCCATCCATCCTCCATCCATCCATCCATCCATCATCCATCCCACATCCATCCCATCCATCCATCCATCATCCATCCATCCATCCATCCATCCATCCCACCATCCATCCATCCATCCATCCATCCCTCCATCCATCCATCCATCCATCATCCATCCCTCCACCCATCCATCCATCCCTCCACCTCCATCCATCCCCATCAACACCACCATCCATCATCCATCCATCCATCCATCCATCCATCCATCCATCATCATCCATCCATCCATCCATCCATCCATCATCCATCCATCCATCCTCACCATCCACCACCCTCTCCATCCATCATCCATCCCTCCACCCATCCATCCATCCCTCCACCCATCCATCCATCCCTCCATCCATCCATCCATCCATCATCCATCCCACATCCACCCACCCATCCATCCATCCTCCATCCATCCATCCATCCATCCACCCATCCACCCATCCATCCATCCATCCATCCATCCATCCATCCATCCATCCATCCTGCATCCATCCTGCATCCATCCATCCATCCATCCATCCATCATCCATCCATCCATCCCTCCATCCATCCATCCATCCCTCCATCCATCCATCCATCCATCATCCCATCCATCCATCCATCCATCCATCCATCCACCCATCCACCCATCCATCCATCCATCCATCCATCCATCCATCCATCCATCCATCCTTCATCCATCCATCATCCATCCCACATCCATCCATCCATCCATCCATCCATCCATCCATCCATCCTGCTCCATCCACCCCCATCCACCTCATCCATCCATCCATCCATCCATCCATCCACCGCATCCATCCTGCATTCATCCAACATCCATCCATCCATCCATCCATCCACCATCATCCATCCATCCATCCATCCATCCATCCATCCATCCATCCACCCACCCATCCATCCATCCCTCCATCCTCCATCCACCATCCATCCATCCATCCTGCATCCTCCTGCATCCACCCTCCACCATCCATCCATCCATCCATCCATCCATCCATCCATCCTGCATCCATCCTGCATCCATCCATCCATCCATCCATCCATCCATCCATCATCCATCCCACATCCATCCCATCCATCCATCCATCCACCATCCTCTCCATCCTCACACCATCCATTCCATCCATCATCCATCCCATCCATCCCTCCATCCATCCATCCATCCCTCCATCCATCCATCCATCCATCATCCATCCCTCCACCCATCCATCCATCCCTCCACCCATCCATCCTGCATCCATCCATCCATCCATCCATCCATCATCCATCCATCCATCCCTCCATCCATCCATCCATCCCTCCATCCATCCACCACCATCACCATCCTCCACCATCCATCCCTCCCCCATCCATCCATCCCTCCATCCATCCATCCATCCATCATCCATCCCTCCACCCATCCATCCATCCCTCCACCCATCCATCCATCCATCCATCCATCATCCATCCATCCATCCATCCATCCATCCATCCATCCATCCATCCATCATCCATCCATCCATCCATCCATCCATCCATCCATCCCTCCATCCATCCATCCATCCATCCATCCATCCAAATGAGATCGATGCAGTTTTCATCATTGACAGTTTGAACAAAACATTTAAAAAATCTTCAGTCTTTGATAAACAACATCTAACATGAATAATCTCATGAATATTAGATTCTTCTGGATTAGAAAACACATCATTGTTATTTAAACATGTTATTTAAACTATCAGCTCAGAGGGGGTCTACCTGAGGACACGGTCTGATGTCTGATTGGTCTTGCTGCCAATTTCAACAGAATGACTCTTTTCATGGACCTTTGCCATCTTTTCTGCAGCAGCTATCGGACATCCGGACAGACTGATGGAGAAGAAGAAAACACAACATGATAGAGTTATACTGTGTACCAACACAGGAATGTAATACTACACAAAAACACAGAATATCTGTACGAGAACACAGAAACACACTCAACATGTTCTTGGAAGAACGCAGGAGAATCACACACAAGCACACATAAAAACACGAAACTACTCAGATTCTACATCAAAACATACAGAAACACAAAGTACAGAACAAAGTGTGTTTAGATTCTGTACTGGAGCAGCCAGAAAACCCCAAACCCAAAGCAGATCAGCTGCTCGTTAAAGCACCTGGAAACCAGAACTCTGTGACTGAAGCTTTCTGCTGATAGACTTTAAGTCTTTACTGACTGTTGTTCCTGAGATCAGCCATCCAAGCAGCAGGCGGAGCTCAAGACAGGTGAAGAAGAAAGGACACACAGGATGGAGCAGATGGAAATGAATGTTTAGGACATGAGATGAGACCTGCTATGTTTGGTTTAGAGAGGAGACATAGTCAATGTACTAGAGAAAGCATCTTGAATATGGAGCTGCTGGCAAGGAGACGTTGATGGATGTAGTGAAGGAGGTCATGCAGAGCATTGTTGTGACAGAGAGGATGCTGGGATATGATGAGATGATCTGCTGTGGTGACCCCTAAAGGGAGCTGCTAAGAGAAGAACCTACTTTTAACCTCACAGCAAGAAGTTATGGTTAGGTCCACCAACAGAATGTGTGCTGCCTCGTTGTTTTGTTGGGACATTTTCCAACCAGGTGAAGGACACTTTCTTTTTGGAAGACAACAGAAATCATGTTAGACTAATGAGAGGAGCTGAAAAAATCCTTTGGAGGTGAGTACACTGTCAGGAAAACTTTAGTCTTTGTCCAACAAATGTGCAAGATAAAAGCAGCAAAGTCTATCAGAAGCTGAGAAGAGAATATTTGGAACTTGGATCGGTTCCACCAGAACCAAAGATTTCTTCATGTTGGAAAAACAAACATTTTCCTGTATCTTAAGAAAATGAAAGAGGAAAAGCAGCAACTCTTTAAAGCTGCAGGTAGGAAACTGTTCAGCTCTTTGCCCTGACATCAGATCTTTCTATAAATGTGGTGCACAGCATGTTCTCCTCATGCATGTGGGGGTTTTCTCCAGGGACACAGGCTTCATCCCACAGACCAAAACATGCATGTAGGTTCATTAACAACTCCATATTGTCCCTCGGTGTGAGTGGTTGTCTGTGTAGATGTGACCCTGTGATGGACTGGTCACCTGTCCAGGTGTAGCCCCGCCTCTCACTCAATGACAGCTGGAGACAGACACCAGCTCTGTGACCCTGAACAGGAACAAGTGGGTAGAGAAGATGACTGACTGACTTTCAAAACAATGAAAGGCTTCAACTTTATCAAGAAAGCTGTTGGGAGATGATGTGATGGTGGGCGGAGCCAGTCGCTCCTGACAATGATCAAGGGGCGGGGTTACCAACCATCTAGGGCTCTCACTGATAAACAGTTTGGAGATGTTAGATGGTTTTGGTCTGTGGGAGATGATTCGTGTGCAAACTGCAGTATTTTACAGGTGTTACATGTTGGAGGTGTGACTGAGCTGAAAGCAGCTGACTCACCTGCGGTGTGAGTTCCTGTTGCTATTGACATGACCCCGTCCAGAGCAGCCAGGAGTTGGACACTTTAACACATTTTCATACATGGCAAGGACTTGAACAGACAGGAAAGGGTGAGAAAGACAGCAAGGGTTAAGAGAAGACAGAGTTACTGAGCATGCTCAGATCACAGCATCACCACGGACCACAAACTAAACCATAGAGAGGTCATGTGTGAGCAGCAGGAAGGAAATACACATTCACACTGTTACTTTTATCAGTTTTATTTCATATGATTTCATTTCTTCTCATGTTTCATTAGAAATTCATCAGGACTTTTTAAAGCTGGAGATCCAATTGATGCTGTGAAGTGTTCCACTGTAACATGTGTCCTGAACTCAAAACCTGCATCAATTCATTTTAATTCCAGAAATAATCTTCCTAACCATTGTGTCAGAACCGAGACCCAGTCCAGTTCCAGAACCCCAACCCTAAATATTTGGTTCTCAACTCTTCAGAAATCTAAAACTGTCAGAATGACGATAAATGTTCCTGGACTGAGTTCCAGATGTTAGAACCCTCTGAAAATGGAATGTTTTCTGGAAACAGCTGCCAGTAGGACCAGAACCTATAGGACCAGGACCTGGACCTGATCTGATTTTGGAACAGTTTATCCCTTCACATCAGATTCTCCACAAGTTTAGGAAAACCACCTCTTCTCATTGGCTTTTAACAAGGTTTTACTGTTTTACTGTTCTTCTTCTCACTGTACAGCACTTTGGTCAACCTGGTTGTTTTTAAATGTGCTTTATAAATAAACTTGACTTGACTTGATTCTGGTCCAAATGTAAGAAGCTTTTTTTTCTCGTTTTGCTTCTTCTGAAGTACCAGTGGACTCATAATTTAAGGAAGTAAACTATTTGTATAGAGCTTTTGTCAGACAGAAGTTAAGATAATTAGCATGAGACAGCCCAACAGCAGTGAGTCCGGTTGGACTAGAATGTTTGGCAAAATGTTTTTAGGTCCACTGAGTCCAGAGAGTGCAGGTCTAAAGGAGTTAGTTCCAGAGGCGGGAGCGGCAGATTTGAGTTTTACAACATGTTCATGGAACCATAAGAAGGTTCTGTCCAGATGACCTGAAGCTTCAAGGTGAGCTGTAGAGTTTAATGATGTCAGCTGGACCCTGACCATGTAGGGTCTGTAAGGTCAGCATTGGACACAGACACAGCAGGGAGCCTGTAGGACTTCCTGTTGATTCTGGTCAACAACCTCTCAGCTGAGTTCTGGCCATGCTGGAGGTGAGCCCGCTTCTTTTTGTTGAGACAAGTCAACAGTCTGTTGCAGCAGTCCAGCCGTAAGACACAAATACATGAATAATCATTTCAAGTTCATCCTCGGACGCCATAGTGAGCAAGTTACGCTGCTGAATGAAGCAGACATGTTAGACAGGTCAGCTCTGATAGGCTCAGTAAGCTGTCAATCAAAAATAAGAATCAAATTCTGAAATCCAAAATGTTTTCAGCTGTAATGTTAAGAGAGCATGTAGCATGTATTAGAGTCAGCTGACTGGAAATGATGCAACAACAATCCGTAAAATAAACTAAAGAAGTGATTCTGGGTTCTAAAGGTTTTGTTGAACTGGATCAGTGGAACATTAATGGATCTAGAACCAAATGACATCCTGCATCAGTCTGTGTAAAACCTCACAGCAGCTGGAGTTAAAGAAAAGCAGCTTTAATTACTTTAAAGCTTGTTGTCCACCTGGTTTCCTGCTGCAGACACAAGACTCCTCCTTGTTCTGTTAATCACAGTCATCACTTCCTGTCAATCATGAGATGATGGAGATGTTTGTCATGCAGGACCTGATTCATCAAAGGTGCAGCAAAAACTGCGCCTGTTAGCCTCTAGCGTGATGCGCGCAATCCTTTTAGCGCTTTTGCCTCAGATGAATATGTAATGAGGGCGTTTCTGTCACATGACTCAACATATTGGGAGGAGAACATGTAAATAAGTGGGTGTTCCAGGTGCAGTGTGATCCATCCATCCATCCATCCATCATCCATCCATCCATCCATCCATCCATCCATCCATCCATCCATCCATCCATCCATCCATCCATCATCCATCCATCCATCCATCCATCCATCCATCCATCCATCCATCCATCCATCATCCATCATCCATCATCCATCATCCATCCATCCATCCACCATCCTCCATCCATCCTCCCCATCCATCCATCCATCATCCATCCATCCATCCATCCACCCATCCATCCTCCCATCCATCCATCCTCCATCCATCCATCCATCCATCCATCATCCATCCATCCATCCATCCATCCATCCATCCATCCATCCATCATCCATCCATCCATCCATCCATCATCCATCCATCCATCCATCCATCCATCCATCCATCCATCCATCCATCCATCCATCCATCCATCCATCCATCCATCATCCATCCATCCATCCATCATCCATCCTCATCCATCCATCCATCCATCCATCCATCATCCATCCATCCATCCATCCATCCATCCATCCATCCATCCATCCATCCATCCATCATCCATCATCCATCCATCACCCTCCATCCTCCATCATCCATCATCCATCATCCATCCATCCATCCATCCATCCATCCATCCATCCATCCATCCATCCATCCATCCATCCATCCATCCATCCATCCATCCATCCATCCATCCATCATCCATCATCCATCATCCATCCATCATCCGCTTCATCCAGGGCCGGGTTGCAGAGGCAGCATTCTGAGCAGAGATGCCCAGACCTCCCTATCCGTGCACAACCTCTCCAATTGAGGGGACCCCAAGGTGTTCCCAAGCCAGCTGAGAGACATAGTCCCACCAGCGTGTCCTAAGTCTTCCTCGAGGCCTCCTCCTAGTGGGATGTGCCCAGAACACCTCCCCAAGGAGGCGTCCACGAGGCATCTGAAACAAATGCCCAAGCCCCCTCAACTGGCTCCTCTCAATGTGAAGGAGCAGCGGCTCTACTCCGAGCCTCTCCACCCCCAACAGGTGACTGCAGATGTGATCAGCTGACAAACTCCTCTTCAAATCTCTGTCTGCTCGTATTGTTTGAAAGCCAGACAGAGACACGCTGGAGTCCAGGATATGTTCCTTTAGCCATGTCTCAGTAAAACACATGATGCTGCATCCTGATACTCTGGCTGGATCTTCAACAGAGTTTAAAGTTCATTCATTTTGTTAACAAAGAGATCTCACATTCATCAATATGACTGATGGAAGTTTCTCTCTCTTCACTTTGCTCCTGCTCTGCATCCACGTCTTCTTCTTTTGAACTCATCAGGGATCCAGAGTTTCAATTTGAGGATTATTTCAGCCTTAGAAATGTCAGTTAGCTGCTCTTACTTGTAAACAAGTCTCTTGTTGCCATGGTTACGCATCATAACAAGTGGCAAAAAAGTGGCAAATCAAGCAAAAAACTCATCAGCACAGCACCCAAATCAGAAGAAAAGTATTTAGAAAATATTTCGATAAGAAAAAACTAGCAAGAAATACTCAAAATAACAAAAAAAATGCTAGCAAATGCTAGCTAAGTCCCAGAGCTACTCCAACAAGCTGCCACCAGCTGTAGCGCTATTCCAGAATATTATTATGGATCTAATAGCAGCTCCTGATCTATTCCTAGACCTCCTTGACCCCCCCCCCCCCCCCCCCCCCCC
>SSNP01000116.1:277148-286676 GCA_006937955.1 Pachypanchax playfairii | reverse complement strand
CCCCCCCCCCCCCCCAACACCTGTACTCAACCTGACTATTGACAGGGAACATGGATATAATCTGGTCCACATACACACTAGAAACATAGTGGAGAACCTTCAGCAGGGTTAGGGTTAAACAGTGTTTGGACCGTACTGGAGGAGAACTTTACACACCAGGTTCCTCTGATTGCTGTTGTTTGCTGTATGTTATACAGCATTCTACAACATCACAGAGTGGAACCTGAAGACATCTTTACTGCAGATCAACAATATATATTTTTGACTCTTCCCTCATATTTGACTCTCCAATGGTTCAAATTTCATTCTCTGTTTGCGCCTTTCTTGCACCCGTGAGAGAATAGCGCCATCAAACTCCTCGTGTAAATATTGCTGTTTGTGCCTGTTATCAATTGTGCAATCAGTCTTAGTAGATCACCCACAAATCAGGAACACGCCATTGGCGCAATTATTTGCTGCGCACAGAAGTTTGCACTCTTTACTTGGAATATTGATGAATCAGGTCCATTGAGTTCATGTGTGAAGATGACGTTATATTCTAGAGGATTAAAGAAGGATGAGAGACAGAACGTGTTGAACTGTTTGATTCAGGTGTGTTTTTTTAACCTGACTGCGACACCTCACAGTTCCTGTCTGAATCTGGTGAACACATTCTTCCCTTCAGCTGTTCCAGCTGCTTCCTTTGTTCACATGCTGGATGTTTTCTGAGGTTTCACCTGTTGGATTCAACTGATTCTCACATCAGCACCACAAACTGTAAGTGAGAATCAGAAGGATGAGGGTGAGGAAGATGAAGGAAAAGAAAAAGGAAGCTCTTTAAGATGAACATGAGAACAACTCCAAACAGATTGTTTTAACACTGAAGACGGATTGTTTGCAGATCCGTGTTTAGTTACTGATGATGAAACACTCAGATGCTTCACAGCAGTGATGAAACTCAACGATGTATTGGTCGAGTGATGAGTCGTATGTTTCTGTAACTCATGATTCAACCTTCATCTCAGTTGAACAAGAACCTCGTCACACAATAAACACTGATGGAGAGTCATGCAACATGTCAAACCATCCAACAAGCCTTTCCTAACTCTCTCCAGACGGGACCGCCACGTGCACAACACTTCAGATAAAACTTATACTGAGGCAGAAATGATCTGATTGGCTGAGTGACGTCATGTGAGCAGAGCTACACCATCTCTGTGGTCTTCTCTTTTCTTCTCTGCCTCTGATCACTTTTTTTAAAAATGTTAAATAGTATCTGCAGGTCATCATCACATGGTCCCGGGTCCCAGAAGGTCGGACTGGACTGGCACCACCCCGTCTCAAACTTTCTGTTATATTACACTATTTTAACGAACACCATGACGCCTCTGCCCATGCTGTAGATCACAGACTGATTTAGACACTTTATACCCAACTGATGGATCTGAGTTGGACCCACTGAACCAGATCTTGGCAGCTGATGATCCAGCTTCAATCACTCACACCATCACATTCCTTCTTTAGTCTAACATGATTTCTGCCTCAGAGAAAACAAACCAAAAGTGGCTGTTGAAATAAATTTGAGCAGCATGACCTACTCTCAGGTGGGACGCGGTCTTTGTGGGGACACCCAGACAGGCTGCGATGATGAGGGTAAAGACCCGTCACATGACCAGTACCATCACAGCCTGGTGTCGGACACTTGCTCTCCTTTTTCTCTCCTCTAAAAGAATCTGGAAATAAACAAGACAATAAAAATCAGACCAGACAGTCATTGTGTTGGTTCTGTAACATCAGTGGACCGGATGTGAAACGGTTCTGGCCCAGATCTGGTTGCTGGTTAACAATGTGGCTCCAGATAAAAAGCAAGCTGACATGAACAGATCTAACAGCCACCGCAGTGGAAGGACCGTCTGGGTCAAAGGTCAACATTGGGTCATCTTAATGCTGCATGAATAACAACATCTGATCAAGTCCTATTACAGAGTTTGTTGTCAAACTGGACCAGGACTGGATCAAAGACTGGGTCAAGTCAAACACAACCAGTCCTCTCCCTCCTAACAAGAGATGGAAAAATGAAAAGTCATTCAGACACAGAACAAACTGTATGGAATTCTTGTTCTGACCCAGAAAGGAGTGAACAGACCCGATTTGAAGCTGCTGGGCTGATTTCAGTAGATAATGTCTCCTAACAGCTTGTACAGATTACTCACACCTGAGAAACCCGGCTGCTGATATTCTGGCACCAGCCATCGTGGATCACTTGTTGTTCTAGAACCTTCCATAGATCCTTGTTTGGACAAAGTTTTGGTTCTTGAGATCTTTCTGCAGTGAGGTATCGTCCTGCTGAGAGAGGTCACTGTTCTCATGAGGTGGGGGTGTGGAGTGGTGCTTAGTCAGCTGTTGGTCCTTTTTATCAGAACCAACAGAACCTGAACAGAAGTTTGAGCTACTGCTTCTTCTAATTTACAACAACACAAGCAAGTTTTCATGTCATTATCTTCAGTCATCCCTGTTTCCAGGTCAGTGGTTCCCCATCCTTGGACCACTTTTGGTTCTGACATCTGCAGAGCAAGAACAGCCCACATAGCTGCTGCTGTGGAAATGTTCTGATCCAGTTTGAAGATGGGAAAAGTCACACAACTCCCGCCCACTAAATAGATCCCGCCCACTGATAACCAGCTTTCAGTGTTTTCACCTGTCAGTGGTCATAATGTTATGGCTGATTGGTGCATTCTGGCAGATTTGAAACCTGGAAACTGCTCAAAGAAGAAAAATAAAGATTTTCACAGATTTTACATTGGACCCTAACTCCTTTGCTAACTGACTGAATCCAGAGTATTTATAAAGAGAGTAAAAACACCAAGTTAGAACTGGGCCAAGTTCGGATCAGTACCAACACAGTAAGGGTCAGTGTGCAGGTGTTTCTACCTTTAGGATAGTACGCTCTCTTTTGTCCATCCTGCTGCAACCGGGACTTGCGCTCCTCTGTGGAACTACTGAGTCTGGGACTGTGGTCACCATGGACCCGGTGGTGGCGTTGATCCCTACGGGCCATCGTATGCTCTGATCCCATTCGGTCCCTCATGACTTTGGCCCTCTCTGATTCCAGGGCAATGGCCTTCTCAAGCAGGGACAGGTTTCCCTTGGCCATGTCGAAGGTGTCATCGGATCGGTCAGAGGCCATCGACGTGGTGTCCTCATCTCCTTCCTGGCTGCAGCTGAAGTCTCTGGATGCTGGACTCAGCTGCTCCTCCAGCTTCATCAAGTTCATCATATCAGAGTAACTGCGCTCCTCTTGACCTTCCTGTGGACAGGTGTCATACCTGAGAAATAAAATCAGGTTGAAGGTGTGAATGTCTAAATCTGTTCTTTGATGCTATAAAACAGTTTAAAAAATCCTGAAAATGCAAATGAATCTGTTTTACTGTGTTAGTTGAAAGATGTGTGTGAAATGCTGCTGATCCAAACTCTAACAGCAGAACTTAGACTTTATGTACAGACGTGGTTCCTTTCAGTCAATGAAAGAAAAACTCACAAGAATCACAGAAATAACTTTAATCTGACAAAAGTAATAATGAATAAAAGTTCTATTAAATCAGATGTTGCTTTTCAACTATGATTTAACAGAAATATTTAAAAAACAAACTGATGGAACAAACCTGGACTAAAGTGATGGTTCTCTAGAAAAGACTGTAAATAATGTGACTAAAGGGACGTGTTAATTCAAGGTGTGTTTACTGATGACATCACAGGTGTCTACAGTCGTGTAACCAGACAGTGGGTCTATATATACAGTAGAGCTCCAGGTAGTCACTGTGTTGTTTGGTAACATGGTGTATCACACTCAACATGGACCAGAGGAAGTGAAGGACAGAGATGTCTCAGCAGATCAGAAAGATAATTATAGACCAGCATGTTAAAGGTAAAGACTATAAGACCATCTCCAGCATCCAGATGTTCCTCTGACTACAGCTCTACATATTATTGAGACATGTAAGATCCATGGGACTGTAGTCAACCTCCCTGGACGCGGCTGAAGGAGGAAAACTGATGACAAATCAAAGAGACGGATAATCTGATGGTAACAAAAGAGTCCAGAAAGACGTCTAAAGACATCCAAGATGGACGTCATGTTCAAGGAACATCAGTGTCAGATCACACCATCCATCGTTTGAGTCAAAGTGGACGACATAGGAGACGACCGAGGAGGACACCATTGTTGAAAACAAATCACTGGAATATACCAAACTACATGTTGACAAGCCACAAAGCTTCTGGGACAATGTCCTCTGGACAGATGAGACAAACATTTTACCAGGACACATCAGCTCTATGTCCTTAGTCCCTACTGTGAAACATGGAGGAGGTTCTGTTCTGTTCTGGAGCTGCTTTGCTGCATCTGGTACAGGGTCAGCTTGGTCTCAGTCGCAGGTCATGTGTCTTACAACAGGACAATGACCCAAAACACAGATAAAACACCCAGGAATGTCCTAGAGGACAACATTGGACTATTCTAAAGTATCCTTCTATGAACCCTGACCTCCATCCTATTGAACATCTTTAGAAGGAGCTGAAACATGACGTCTGGAAAAGGAATCCTTCAAACCTGAAACACCTGGAGCAGTTTGTTCATGAGGGGCGGAGCCAGAATACCTGCTGACAGGTGTAGAAGTCTCATTAACAGGTACAGGTGTTTGATTACAGTGATTGATTTAAAAGGTTGTGCAACTAAATATCAAGTTAGAGGAACCGTCACTTTAGTCCAGATCTGTTCCATTAGTTTATTTTTTTTAAATAATTCAATTGAAACATGATTGAAAAGCAAAATCTGTCTTTGACTGATTAACATTCATAGAATTTTTATTCATTATTACTTTTGTCAGATTAAAGCAGAACAAAACAACTTTTAAAACTTGAAGCTACTGTTTGAAACTTGTCTGAGTGGATACTCACCGAAAAACATCTTCAGCTTCATGAACTTCATGAGATATTTTAAAACCTTCTCAGTGTCATTAAATTACAACTATGACTTTTTTACCCCAAATCATAAAACCTGTGCTGTTTTCTATGAAATGGTTTCTCACTTCCAGACGTAGCTTGATACCAATTTACCTCTGTGTGGGCGGAACCGTTGATGTGGAGGATGACCCCGCCCCTTTCCCTGTTGCTAAGAGATGTCTGTTTATGCTAGCGCTATAAGCCTGCCCGATCCATTTCATACACTAAAACCTTCTTTTTCAAATTACTAATGAGTCACAATGATTTAAAATCAGAAATACTCAAAAATGCAATTTTGGGCTTAATTTTCTCAAGATACGTCTTCTATTATCAGAAAAATGCCACAAGAACATGTTTAGTTTGTCTTTGCATTACAGAAATGTTCCTCTGGACTTCTAGATGGAGATTTGAATGATTTAAATTCATTTGATTGAATAATTCTGGATCTAACATGCAGTTTGTAATTTGCAGGAATCAGTTGAGATGATCTACCTGTTCAGGTGCTGAAACACTTGCTGCTCTGTTGGTGGAAGGCGGTGGACACCATGAAGGATGGACCTGTCCGATGGATGTGACTCAGTCAGTTTTCGGGCCAGATCAAAGCATTGGTTCCTCAGGCACTCCAGACTGCTGAGACAGACCTCCTCCCTGCCATCCTCCATCTGACCTCTGACTCCCTGGCTCCTCCCACTGATGTGGACACCATCATTCACCAAGGAGATCTCAGAATATCCATCCTCAGGCAGCATGACACCATGACCCTGAGCCAGGAGCTTAAGGGAGTCCACTGTCTCCCTGACCACATCGCTGTCCAGATCCACACATAGTTCCTCCTTTCTGTCCTCCTGCTCACTGCCATCATTCTCTTCATCCTCCTCATCTTCACCAGCGCTGTTTGAAGAGTTGCTGTTCAACTCCGACTCTGTCATGGCCTGGTAGGCAGCATCTTCTGCAATCTTACCGAGATTAAGCAGTGACTTAGCAACCAGCTCATCGTAGTTCTCGTCATCTTCTCCAGTTATGCTTCTGATGGAGCAACTGTTGTTGTTGTTATTGTCCTTGTGGACCAGGACCAGCTTTGATTGTCCACTGGGTTGGTACTTGTTCTCTGCTGTGAGGGCAAACAGTAAATCAAATTATCTGGCTTTTTGACTGACAAACAACAAAGTAAACACCAGAAATGAAAAAGCTCTCGGTCCCAGAACACTGCAGGACAAAAGAGGACAAAGACCTACATCTGCTCCCCGTTTGGTCAAACTAGATCTGCTTTTTCCAAAAACAGGTGATTCCACATCAACCCCAGAAGGACCCGAGGACCTTCAAGGAGAGTGTGATGTCACACCTCAGCAGACAACATGTCGACTTGTGAACAGTCAAGCTGATGCTGAAGGTCACATGAAGGTCACATGAAGGTCACATGACACGTTACTGAGACACTGACATGTTTTGTTGTTGTTTACTGATGACATCATCATCATGTGCTTCTACTGCCATGATGTAACATGACTGTTTTCTATAGATTCACCTGAAAGACAAACATGCTGATGTGTGTACTCATAGGCGCCATTTTAACCGGGGACGCTGGGGACATGTCCCCAGCACTTTTTGCTAAAGACTAATTCGTCCCCAACACTTTCTATGGATCACTACCTCGACTTCTCCATTACCTTACTAAATGTATTAAGAGGTTAAGAGCTCGTTGTTATTGTCCCACCACTTTAAAAACAAACGGACACCCTTGTGTGTGCTGTGTGTACTTATGGCTGTAAAACACATAAATAAACTTACTAACTTACCTTTAAAAGTATTGGAATAAGTTTTCTTTTGTAAGAAATGAAATATTTTACATCAAAGTATCTGAAAACCAAATTTCACCAAGTTGTAAATCCTTTTCTGAGTCAGTACCGAGTCGTCAGCTCTCAGCTAGACGCCACATGTCTGATTCTGGATAAAACAAGAAACTCACCATGATGAAGACTTTGATTCTCTTCTTCCTCCTCTTCTTCCTCCTCTTCCTGCTCAGCTCGTCTAGTAAGATCTCTTCTCTCCTTTTCCATTTCCTCCTCTTCCTCCTCTCTGTGTTCATCATTGTCTTCAGAGAAGTCATCCCTCATCCCCTCCTCATCTTCCTCCTCTTGTTCCTTCACCTCCTGCTCCCCCTCCATGTCTTCATCTGGGTATCTTGTATCCTCGTCATCTTCTTCCTCTTCAGTCAGACATGTGGTGATGAATTGTCTCTTGGTCGGTGGCTCTAGCAGTTGTTTGTCCAGAGTCTTCCTCTTCTTGGCTACAGGACAGCCGTAAATACTGATGGGACAGATGAAATACGGATCACTTATACTTCATTTTTACAGGTTGATCAGATGAACTCTGATCTTCTATAGTTAACAAGACTCAGATCAATAAAACCTTATCATTTCCGTCTGATTGGACCAACAAGTGGACAAAATTTGTTGTTTTTAAAACCTAAATCACTGATTGATCTGCAAATATCATTGTGTTTTAGGACCAAATGGACCAAGCGGGGCCCGAAAATATGCTTCTAAATTACCAACTTCCTGAATTATCATCAGGAAAATAATCTTTTTTTTTTTTTTGCTAATCTCGGTGAGGGCCCTTGCTTTCTGTTCTGGTCTCGCTTTCCCCCCTTTTTTCCTGCTTTTTATGTGTCTCTGAGTCTCCCACCCACAAATTCCTCGAATATGAAATTATGGATCTGGTATCGTGGTCACATACACACTGGAATACTTTTTTTTACTACAACTGAGGCTCGTTAAGGGGGAGCCACCACGCCCGGACTCGACCCACGCTCTGTCGGTGGAGGACGGATATATTTAGATTACTGATCATTGGAACCTGCTGATTGGAGCTGGCAGTCACCTGACGTATCCACAAATTCAGAAAAGAATGGAAAGTATGTAACTTTATCTGGCAGCACTCAGACTAACAAGCGGGGGGTCTGGATCACATGATGTGGTTGTATCTCACTGGAAGGATGGCTGTCATCTTGGAGAAGCTGCAGGTTCGGTTCTATGTGGAGGAGTGATTGATTGGCTGTCAGGTTCTGGGGTTTTTGTTTGTTTATTTATTATAATTAATTATGTTGTGTTTTCTACTTGTTCCTCATGTTTCTATGTGTATTTAGTGTTTTGTTCTCCAGCCTCTAGGTTCAGCTTTTATTTTCTCATGAACTAGTTTCCTGTTTTGCTTTTATTTTGGTAATGTCTGTACTTCCTGTTCTCCTCATGTGTCATTCAGTATCTTGTCAGTTCAGTCTAGTGTTTTTCCGTTCAGGTGTTTCTTGTTTCGGTGATTGGTTTGTATGTATGCATGTATGTATGTATGTATGCATGCATGTATGCATGTATGTATGTATGTATGCATGTATGCATGTATGTATGTATGTATGTATGTATGTATGTATGTATGTATGTATGTATGCATGCATGCATGTATGTATGTATGTATGTATGTATGTATGTATGTATGTATGTATGCATGCATGCATGTATGTATGCATGTATGCATGTATGTATGTATGTATGTATGTATGTATGTATGTATGTATGCTGTGTGCATGTATGTATGCATGTGTGTATGCATGTATGTATGCATGTATGCATGTATGTATGTATGTATGTATGTATGTATGTATGTATGTATGTATGTATGCATGCATGCATGTATGTATGCATGCATGTATGCATGTATGTATGTATGTATGTATGTATGTATGTATGCATGTATGCATGTATGCATGTATGTATGTATGCATGTATGCATGTATGTATTTATGCATGCATGTATGCATGCATGTATGTATGTATGTATGTATGTATGTATGTATGTATGATGCATGTATGTATGTATGTATGCATGTATGCATGTATGTATGTATGTATGTATGTATGTATGTATGTATGCATGTATGCATGTATGTATGCATGTATGCATGTATGTATGTATGTATGTATGTATGTATGTATGTATGTATGTATGTATGTATGCATGTATGTATGTATGCATGTATGCATGTATGTATTTATGCATGCATGTATGCATGCATGTATGTATGTATGTATGTATGTATGCATGTGTGCATGTATGTATGCATGTATGTATTTATGCATGTATGTATGCATGTATGTATTTATGCATGTATGTATGTATGTATGCATGTATGCATGTATGCATGTATGTATGTATGCATGTATGCATGTATGTATTTATGCATGCATGTATGCATGCATGTATTTATGCATGTATGTATGTATGTATGTATGTATGTATGTATGTATGTATGTATGTATGTATGTATGTATGTATGTATGTATGTATGTATGTATGTATGTATGTATGTATGTATGCATGTATGCATGTATGTATGCATGTATGCATGTATGTATGTATGCATGTATGTATGTATGTATGTATGTATGTATGTATGTATGTATGTATGTATGTATGTATGTATGTATGTATGTATGTATGTATGTATGTATGCATGTATGTATGTATGCATGTATGCATGTATGTATGTATGTATGT
>SSNP01000116.1:225584-260584 GCA_006937955.1 Pachypanchax playfairii | reverse complement strand
CCACCTGACCTGACCCTCAGAGACCTGACCCTCAGAGACCTGACCCTCAGAGACCTAACCCTCAGAGACCTGATCCACCTGACCTGACCCTCAGAGACCTAACCCTCAGAGACCTGATCCACCTGACCTGACCCTCAGAGACCTGATCCACCTGACCTGACCCTCAGAGACCTAACCCTCAGAGACCTGATCCACCTGACCTGACCCTCAGAGACCTGACCCTCAGAGACCTGACCCTCAGAGACCTAACCCTCAGAGACCTGATCCACCTGACCTGACCCTCAGAGACCTGATCCACCTGACCTGACCCTCAGAGACCTAACCCTCAGAGACCTGATCCACCTGACCTGACCCTCAGAGACCTAACCCTCAGAGACCTGCTCCACCTGACCTGACCCTCAGAGACCTGACCCTCAGAGACCTAACCCTCAGAGACCTGATCCACCTGACCTGACCCTCAGAGACCTGATCCACCTGACCTGACCCTCAGAGACCTGACCCTCAGAGACCTAACCCTCAGAGACCTGATCCACCTGACCTGACCCTCAGAGACCTAACCCTCAGAGACCTGATCCACCTGACCTGACCCTCAGAGACCTAACCCTCAGAGACCTGATCCACCTGACCTGACCCTCAGAGACCTGACCCTCAGAGACCTGACCTGAGTTTTGCTGATAAACATCTTGTCTGTAAGTGATTTGAGGAGATGCTGCTGATAGACAGTCTTGATCTATCGTTTATCAGCTGATGTGGAAAACATTCTGTGTTCTCTTTGTTTTTATGACTCTTTTTTTAATGTCTTTTCTTTCTTGTTGTCATAGAAACAACAAATGGAGAAGACTTATCTGGACCTCAGCTTGATGTGTCTGTGTCATTGTGGTTTCCTGGAAGTCCATCATGAATGTAGACAGTAGTCCAGGTTAGTTTGCCAGAACATTTCCTTCCATATGGACTCCTCATCCATCAAAAACAAACAGTACCTCTATTTTTGTCAGTAAAAGGACATTTGAGCTTATTTGTACTTCGTGGACCTGTCAGAAGGATCCAAACTAAAACAAGATAAATACATGCCTCTTCTATTCATCCAACAGAAAAATGACACCAGAGTTTTTACTGGTTTTCAGCACAATGTGGACTGAATGTTGAGAAACCATCTGACAACCTGAGTCATATGGCACCTCCAGTCCATGAGTGTCTCACTGTGGACACTTTTGGGACACCTGGAAAGTGCATAACATGTGTAAAATGGTCCTGCTCATTTCAGAAGATTAAAAACAATATCAACTAATAAATAATAAGCAGTTTTCTTTAATTGTGACCTGAGGAGAGACTTGAATTCTTGTCTTTAGCAAAATATGTTTGTTTTATTCTAAAATCCTTTTTATTCATGGCTCATATAGAACCATTTGTTTTTTAATTTCATCATGTGACTTGTGATCTTTTCTGTATTCTAATCACATCCAGGTATGTGTGGTTGAGATGGAGCATCGCCCCCGGCAACACTAGATGCCAACACTCATCACTACGGTAACTCCTCAATACCAAAAGTGGGGGTATATAAGAAACAGAGAAATGGGCCAAAGAATGTAGACAACATAATGTTCACATCCTATACTGGTAGTTGCCATGGAGACAGGCTACATCACCTACTAGTCCTCACACTGCAGCATCTGCACAGTGCTGTCGCCATGGTGACATCCTCCAGATGGAAGAGAAGGGAGACACAAAGAGAGGTGGAGAGTGTTCCCTCCCAAACACAGAAGGGTTAGTGATCATGCTGCAGTTATTGATCCCAGCAGGAAGTCGGATTGCAGTCACACATGGGACTCAGACGACAAATACTGAAGATTGAAATGAAAGATTTATTGATTTCTGTGGTTTAATCCAAATATATAAATATCCTCAATGTCTCTGACAGCCAGGACAGACAGGCACATCATCTTCTACTCATCCCAGGAATCCATAATGAGCCTGGCTGGGTGGGTCGAATCCCGGCATCAGGGGTCCCCCATTATGAGCCTCAGGCTTGAAAAAAGTTTGTCCAGCATGCTGAGTGACCAAGATACCAGAGAGGGAGCAGAAACAAAACAACCGTCCTCATCAGAGTGCAGAGTACTGACGCTGGGTTAACCAATAGCAAGCAGGAACTCATTAGATGCAGCTGTCAGATGAATTCAATGAGCTCCTGACAGATAATTAATTTCTAAATGTACTGTTCATTTGCTACATATCCCAACATTTATTTCAAAAACGTAATTTATTTTATTTCAAGTATGTACTGGATCATTTAGGAATCAGTAATTCAATAGATGAAACCACGGAGATGAGTTCAGACTCTATCCACGGAGATGAGTTCAGACTCTGTTACCACGGAGATTAGTTCAGACTCTGTTACCACGGAGATTAGTTCAGACTCTGTTACCACGGAGATGAGTTCAGACTCTGTTACCACGGAGATTAGTTCAGACTCTGTTACCACGGAGATGAGTTCAGACTCTATCCACGGAGATGAGTTCAGACTCTATCCACGGAGATTAGTTCAGACTCTGTTACCACGGAGATTAGTTCAGACTCTGTTACCACGGAGATTAGTTCAGACTCTGTTACCACGGAGATTAGTTCAGACTCTGTTACCACGGAGATGAGTTCAGACTCTGTTACCACGGAGATGAGTTCAGACTCTGTTACCACGGAGAAACACATACCATGTTCTACTTACCTTCTCTTCCTCCTACGTTGATGTTCCTCCTCGCTGGCAGCTGGTCCATCCTCGTTGCTCAGCTGTAAAGCACAAATGTAACCTAGTCAAGCTCCTTTTCACATTCAGACCTTTGTTTCATCTTGAGAGTAACTCATTCTCCTTGTTCCAGATGCACTGGTTCCTGCTGCTCATGGCATGAGTCCATTTTTTTTTAAGTTCCAGCAATCAGTATATATTTCTGACAATAAATTTTGTTGCTCCTCCTCTCAAACCTTGTTGTGGTGCATTCATGGTCCAGCTTCTCAAACACATTACAGTTAACAGCTCGATTCCAACAGGCTGAATGTTAAAGTCAGATTTCTGAACTTTCAATCACATTTTATTTGCAAAGTTTTCAACAAGGATTTGATAAAAAAAAAAAGAAAAAGTTCTTGTCTCAAAAAAACAAACAAAATCAAAACACAATTACAATCAGATGCTACCAAACAGAACAATATTATCCAAACTTCTGACTTACCTGAAAAACTAAGATGTGTCAAATGTCTGTCCTGATCATGCCATTATTTACTCACCTCATCCTGTCATGCAGCCTTCCTGTTCGGTCATTAAGTTAATTGCTCTCACATGCTTTACCCTAATTACCTGCTGTGTTCACCAGTCTCCGTCCCCTTAGAGAACTCTCTGCCTGCTTCCTGTGGGATTGGATTTTAGACACTAGGATTTACAGACGGCTGCACGGTGGTGCAGTTGGTAGAGCCGTTGCCTTGCAGTGAGAAGGACCTGAATTTGAATTCAGGCTGGGACCTTTCTGCATGGAGTTTGCATGTTCTCCTCGCGCATTAATGGGTTTTCTCCGGGGACTCCGGCTTCATCTTACAGTCCAAAAACAGGCAAGAGGTTAATTGGCAACTCTAAATTGTCCCTAGGTAAATAAAGTTTATTTATAAAAGTGTCTTTCGCAGATAGAAATCACAAAGCGCTGTACGAAGATCAAGATACAAATACAAAATACAGGAAATGCAAATAAATAAAACGCATCAACAAAAGGCTTTCATGAAGAAAAGCATCTTCAGTCCCATTTTAAAGATTCCCTTCCATTAAAAACAGTTATTCTGAGGTTTCTGTTGAATATTTTAGCTCCACAGGTGTTCTTACCTTCATAGTGGGTGAAAACAGGTCAACAACTTCTCTTTCAGTTTTAATCTCTCAAACTAAGCAGGTGGTGATAAAACCAGAGTTCTCCCGAGTTCTAACGGCCTGTATCTGTTTCATCACAACTCCTTTGTTTGTTAGTATTCATCAGCTCCTGCAGTTGAAACCACACCTAGCATGCTGCTGGCTAAAAGCTGTTAGCATAAGATGTAGCAAACAGGAAGACACGACATCTGATGTTACCATGCGCAGCGGGGCAGGAAACAGTATACCTTGCTCTCATAGGCTAGTTTGTTAGCCAATCAGAGTCCAGCAAATTGTAATAATGAATATGAACGAGCTGCTGACGAAGTCTGACGGAAGGAGCCGGGAACCAGCTGAATTTTAATGCAGACAGATTGAAACGTCTGTTAATCAGTGTTTAATGTTTTTTAGATATAAAATGTTTCATATTACAAGTTAATACTTAAGAAATAACCACAAAGTTCTGAAATTTGTATAAAATGGACTTTTTAAAGGTCTCTATGGAGTCAGCCACATGGAGTGACAGGGGCAGGGAATTCCACAGTTTGGGGGCCAACGCTTGGAAAGACCGATCTACTAGCGTCTTATAGTGCGTCTTGGGGACTACAAGCAGGTTCTGGACAGAGGACCAAAGAGTGCGGCCAGGGGAGTAAGGTGTCAAAAGGTTAGAAACATAGACCAGGGCCTGACCATGCAGAGCTCTGAAGGTCAGTACAAGGATTTTGAAGTCAACCCAATAGACTACTGGAAGCCAATGAAAAGCTCTTAAAGTGGAGATAATATGAGCTGTTCTATCGACACCAGTCAGTCATCTTGCTGCAGAATTTTGGACCTGTTGCAAACGGGACAACTCTTTTTAGTTTAGACAAGAAAACAGACTGTTACAGTAGTCTAAATGAGACGACACAAAGGCTTGAATAATCATCTCAAGATCATCTTCAGGTACCAGTGACCTGAATTTAAAGATGTGTGAGGTATGAGTGGTTGTTTGTCTATGTGTGGCCCTGCGATGGACTGGCCAGGGTGTCCCCTGCCTCATGGCCAATGACTGCTGGGGACAGACACCAGCTCCCTGTGACCTGAACAGGAAGAAACAGGATCAGAAGATGGATTTACCTCCAGAGGCAGTTTGTCAACAGGTAAGTTGGGCAGCTGCTTGGGACCTCCAAGCCACTAGATGGTGAGCAAGAACTTTGTTTTGATAAACTTCAGGTCAGGGTGAGGGATTAGGTTTGGGTTTAGGGTTAGGGTAAAGGGTAGGGGTTAGGCAACCTATCCACAAAGCCTGCTGTCAGACTAAAAGTTTGTAAGGTGTGTTTTTTTAAAAGTACATTTATTATTATTATTATTATTATCATCAATGTAAATGATAAACAACAGCCTAGTTTAGCTCACATCAGAGTGAGGAACACATGCAGGGCAGCTCCTCAGAGTCATGTGACTGAAGTATCTCATACCTGCGGTGCCTGGCGTACTTTCCACTGACATGGCCGCTGCCATCACATCCAGGGGTGGGACAGCTAAGAAAAGAAAACACTGTCAGAACAAAAGTAACACCTGGATATAACTAACTAACTAACTAACTAACTAACTAACTAACTAACTAACTAACTAACTAACTAACTAACTAACTAACTAAATATAACTAAAATCTAAAACATCTGGATCTGAGCCGACACACATCAGCTGTTCCAGGTGTTGTTCCCAGCATCATTTCAGTGGTTGTTGGCTTGAGTAGCAGCTGCCAGATTTAAATTCAGCCTTTTTGTAAATGCAGTGAGAACTGACAAATAACATGCTGTTAACAGTGAAGTTCTGACCCAAATCAGAGCAGGATCAGCTGCACACAAAGAGATGAAGTGAAGTGGAAAGTGTGCTGACATGCAGGAAGCAGAGATTCAGTGAGGACAGAGAAGCTGATGGAGCGACTGCCATCATGAAGGATAAACACATCATCCATCTGGTTGTTTGGACTCAAACAGCTGATATGACTTCTGGCCTGCAGGTTCTGTTTTTGATCCATGTTCAGCTGGAGAATTATGATTGTGATGATGATAATGATGATGATGAAGATCTAAGGTAATTGCCTACCTGAAGAACTCCTGTGTTACTGTCTCCACAGCAGCTTCAGACAAAAGCAAAACATCAGTATTCTATAAAAAGGTGGGTTAGAACCCAAAAGTCATCCCAGGCCTTGAGAGATCATCTTCAGTTTAAAACAGAACTCTGAAACCCAGATGAGATGGAGGAACCTTGAAGCCTTTGAAATCTTCAGACACAAACCATCTGGATGCTGGACATGTCCAGAAAATGCCCCAAACCATATCTTTAAAGAGCAATTAACCCCCTCCAGATTACATCCCTACTCAAACCCTATTTATATAAAAAAAAGTGCCTCAAAAGGAGGCGGTGCCTGGTGGACCAGCGTACATGGGGGGGTTGCTGTTTGGGCTGTGATTGACATGTCACACTACTTGACACAGAGGCCAGCCACCAGAAAGGGAAGAGATGAAATGGAAGAAGCTGCTTCTGTGGCAAGTCGAGCGATCCTGATTCGAATTGTTTCGAGCCGATAGTTGGCCCTGCAGCAGTTTGGCAGGATAGAATGAGGCTGTTCTCTTAGTGGTACGTTGTTGTTAGCCAACGCTATTAGCTCCAGTAATGTCGTGTGACTCTGCAAACAGGTGCAGCTGCACTCAGCCGCTGCACATCATCGTCCGCATTGATAATTCCTGCTGTGATACATTGTCCGAGGTATAAATCAAACTATCTCAGCATGAAGAGAAAATCACTCGGCGATGTGCTAAAAACATGTTTTCACACAAACACTGAAATAAACTCTGATAAACACTGTAAACACTTCCCGTTCAAACTCAGGTGTGGCCGACACCGGGTTCTTTTATACTCCACAGCAGCAGAATGATGACATCGTCTATAAAGAAAATAAGGTCTCAGCCAATAGCAATGCCTGATTCAAATTCAAGTGCAGTGTAACGTTTTAACCTGAAGAGGGCGCTCCACTAACGGTTTTTGGTAGAAAATGAATAGTTTTATAAAAATGTGCTAAAATACCAAAAACAAGACCCATAAATGTAGACAGGACTATTAAACACTCATTTATAGAGTTTATCAGTTGAACACAAGGTGATTTGAAGGTGAGTTGCTGTTACGGCCCTGTAACAGTTGCACTTTAACAAGTTTACATGAAAATGTCAAAAATGCCCAGAAATTAAAAGATTGCAGCTGTGACTCAGTGGTTAGAGCGGCTGTCTTCCAATCGGAAGGTTGTTGGAGCGATCCCGACTTCCACCAACACATGATGAAGTGTCCTTGGGCAAGACACTGAACTCCATGTAGCCTCTTGATTTGCATGTCGAGTTGTTTAAATGTAAAAGTGCTTTGAGTTATCTAAATGACTATACAAATACAGGCCATTTAAAAACCCAAGTTTATAAGCAAAAAACTGTTTGGGGGGGTGAGTTGCTCTTTAAAGTAACACAAAGACTGAGCTGGTGGTTCTGAACTGGTTCTGTCAGAGTGAAAATGAGTCACACTGAACCCAAGATCAGGACTAAAACTTGTGGATTTGAAGAGACTTGTATTACCTCTGACTCCTTTGGATCGAGTTCGATGGCGTTTTTCTGCTACTTTAACCTCCATCTGAAAAGTAAGAATAACAATAACAAATATAAACAACCAACACTAACAACATTTACATGTCTAGACTCCAAAACATTTGTGTAATAATAATCCAAGTGTCCAAGCATTTCTTAATAAACTTTAGGGTGCAAGTGAGTCCATGATGGGGGGAGGGGGGGGGGGGGGGGGGGGGGGGGGGGACAAGACATATACGTCATCAGGTCCAGGTTCGCGTCTGAGCTGCCAGAGTCTGAAGTAAGACACTAAACACCACCATTTGTTGTATTTTACTTTCTAAAAATGTCTCAGTGGAAATGTGCATTTACAAGAATTCATACCACAGTTAGTTCTGACCAAGTAATTTGATTGGACAACAGACATTCCAGATTGCTGATATCACCTCGCTTTCTGATTGGCTACATGCTGATGGCTGTATGCTCGATTCTCCTCAAGACATCACACATGGACAGATATCGGGCCGTCCTGATAATCAGGGCTCGTCTGAAGGGAAAATCGGGGTTAGATTTCTGTATTTCATCAGTTAACTCATGGATTTTAAACATAAATGTTTGTGTTGCCTGGCAACAGCCTTGTTGTCTGCCTTTGGTGTTGGGACTGTTTGTGTTGGCAGAGCCTGATAAACGATTAAATAAATGAACAAATCATAATCTGTTGTTGCTTATTGATACAAAAATAAAATGTGCTTGTAGAACTGTGGTATAAAAGCAATATCATACTCGAGGTCGTGCTGTTGTACCGAATATCAGCACTGGTGTGATTATCTATGACCAAATCACACCAGTGCTGATATTTGGTACAACAGCACGACCTCAAGTGTGATAGTGCTTAATTATTAACTATTTTATTCAGGCAGCTCGAGGGGCAGCACTCAAGAGGAGGGGGCCTGGAGGAGAGATGAGATTTTAGGAAAATGGAGTGTTTTACTTCCTGGTTGAACAATAACTCCAGGATATCAGTTATATTTCAGGACAAATGAAGATTATATAGCACCAAAGGTAAGATTTTATCATATATGTGTCTATCACTCTAAAATAGCAGGATACAGAACCTTTAAGTCAGGTGACTCCCAAAATTCGCCACCTGACCCTCCAAACACCACCAAACTGCCACCGGACCCTCCGACCTCCACCAAACAGGTACCTGACCCTCCGAACACCACCAAACTGCCACCGGACCCTCCGACCGCCACCAAACAGGTACCGGACCCTCCGACCACCACCAAACAGCCACCGGACCCTCCGACCTCCACCAAACAGGTACCGGACCCTCCGACCTCCACCAAACTGCCACCGGACCCTCCTACCGCCACCAACCAGCCACCGGACCCTCCTACCGCCACCAAACAGCCACCGGACCCTCCTACCGCCACCAAACAGGTACCGGACCCTCCGACCTCCACCAAACTGCCACCGGACCCTCCGACCACCACCAAACAGCCACCGGACCCTCCGACCTCCACCAAACAGCCACCGGACCCTCCAACCTCCACTAAACAGCCACCGGACCCTCCGACCACCACCAAACAGCCACCGGACCCTCCGACCACCACCAAACAGGTACCGGACCCTCCGACCACCACTAAACAGCCACCAGACCCTCCGACCACCACCAAACAGCCACCGGACCCTCCGACCTCCACCAAACAGCCACCGGACCCTCCGACCTCCACCAAACAGCCACCGGACTCTCCGACCTCCACCAAACAGTCACCGGACCCTCCTACCGCCACCAAACAGTCACCGGACCCTCCTACCGCCACCAAACAGTCACCGGACTCTCCGACCTCCACCAAACAGCCACCGGACCCTCCGACCTCCACCAAACAGCCACCGGACCCTCCGACCACCACCAAACAGCCACCGGACCCTCCGACCACCACCCAACAGCCACCGGACCCTCCGACCTCCACCAAACTGCCACCGGACCCTCCTACCGCCACCAAACAGGTACCGGACCCTCCGACCTCCACCAAACTGCCACCGGACCCTCCGACCGCCACCAAACAGCCACCGGACCCTCCTACCCCCACCAAACAGCCACCGGACCCTCCAACCTCCACTAAACAGCCACCGGACCCTCCGACCACCACCAAACAGCCACCGGACCCTCCGACCTCCACCAAACAGCCACCGGACCCTCCAACCTCCACCAAACAGTCACCGGACTCTCCGACCTCCACCAAACAGTCACCGGACCCTCCTACCGCCACCAAACAGTCACCGGACCCTCCTACCGCCACCAAACAGCCACCGGACCCTCCTACCTCCACCAAACAGCCACCGGACCCTCCGACCTCCACCAAACTGCCACCGGACCCTCCTACCGCCACCAAACAGGTACCGGACCCTCCGACCTCCACCAAACTGCCACCGGACCCTCCGACCACCACCAAACAGCCACCGGACCCTCCTACCGCCACCAAACAGTCACCGGACTCTCCGACCTCCACCAAACAGCCACCGGACCCTCCTACCGCCACCAAACAGTCACCGGACCCTCCTACCGCCACCAAACAGCCACCGGACCCTCCTACCTCCACCAAACGGCCACCGGACCCTCCGACCACCACCAAACAGGTACCGGACCCTCCGACCTCCACCAAACAGGTACCGGACCCTCCGACCACCACTAAACAGCCACCAGACCCTCCGACCACCACCAAACAGCCACCGGACCCTCCGACCGCCACCAAACAGGTACCGGACCCTCCGACCACCACCAAACTGCCACCGGACCCTCCGACCACCACCAAACAGCCACCGGACCCTCCGACCTCCACTAAACAGCCACCGGACCCTCCAACCTCCACCAAACAGTCACCGGACTCTCCGACCTCCACCAAACAGCCACCGGACCCTCCTACCGCCACCAAACAGTCACCGGACCCTCCTACCGCCACCAAACAGTCACCGGACTCTCCGACCTCCACCAAACAGCCACCGGACCCTCCTACCACCACCAAACAGCCACCGGACCCTCCGACCTCCACTAAACAGCCACCGGACCCTCCAACCTCCACCAAACAGTCACCGGACTCTCCGACCTCCACCAAACAGCCACCGGACCCTCCTACCGCCACCAAACAGCCACCGGACCCTCCGACCTCCACCAAACAGCCACCGGACCCTCTGACCTCCACCAAACTGCCACCGGACCCTCCTACCGCCACCAAACAGGTACCGGACCCTCCGACCTCCACCAAACTGCCACCGGACCCTCCGACCTCCACCAAACGGCCACCGGACCCTCCGACCGCCACCAAACAGCCACCGGACCCTCCTACCGCCACCAAACAGCCACCGGACCCTCCTACCGCCACCAAACAGCCACCGGACCCTCCGACCACCACCAAACAGCCACCGGACCCTCCGACCTCCACCAAACAGCCACCGGACCCTCTGACCACCACCAAACTGCCACCGGACCCTCCTACCGCCACCAAACAGGTACCGGACCCTCCGACCTCCACCAAACTGCCACCGGACCCTCCGACCACCACCAAACAGCCACCGGACCCTCCGACCTCCACTAAACAGCCACCGGACCCTCCAACCTCCACCAAACAGTCACCGGACTCTCCGACCTCCACCAAACAGCCACCGGACCCTCCTACCGCCACCAAACAGCCACCGGACCCTCCTACCGCCACCAAACAGCCACCGGACCCTCCTACCTCCACCAAACAGGTACCGGACCCTCCGACCTCCACCAAACTGCCACCGGACCCTCCGACCACCACCAAACAGCCACCGGACCCTCCGACCACCACCAAACAGCCACCGGACCCTCCGACCTCCACCAAACAGCCACCGGACCCTCCGACCGCCACCAAACAGGTACCGGACCCTCCGACCACCACCAAACTGCCACCGGACCCTCCGACCGCCACCAAACAGGTACCGGACCCTCCGACCTCCACCAAACAGCCACCGGACCCTCCGACCTCCACTAAACAGCCACCGGACCCTCCGACCACCACCAAACAGCCACCGGACCCTCCGACCTCCACCAAACAGCCACCGGACCCTCCGACCCCCACCAAACAGCAACCGGACCCTCCGACCACCACCAAACTGCCACCGGACCCTCCGACCGCCACCAAACAGGTACCGGACCCTCCGACCTCCACCAAACAGGTACCGGACCCTCCGACCTCCACTAAACAGCCACCAGACCCTCCGACCACCACCAAACAGCCACCGGACCCTCCGACCTCCACCAAACAGCCACCGGACCCTCCGACCTCCACCAAACTGCCACCGGACCCTCCGACCTCCACCAAACTGCCACCGGACCCTCCTACCGCCACCAAACAGGTACCGGACCCTCCGACCTCCACCAAACTGCCACCGGACCCTCCGACCACCACCAAACAGGTACCTGACCCTCCGAACACCACCAAACTGCCACCGGACCCTCCGACCGCCACCAAACAGGTACCTGACCCTCCGAACACCACCAAACTGCCACCGGCCCCTCCGACCACCACCAAACAGCCACCGGCCCCTCCGACCTCCACCAAACAGCCACCGGACCCTCCGACCGCCACCAAACAGGTACCGGACCCTCCGACCACCACCAAACAGGTACCGGACCCTCCGACCACCACCAAACTGCCACCGGACCCTCCGACCACCACCAAACAGGTACCGGACCCTCCGACCACCACCAAACGGCCACCGGACCCTCTGACCTCCACCAAACAGGTACCTGACCCTCCGAACACCACCAAACTGCCACCGGACCCTCCGACCGCCACCAAACAGGTACCTGACCCTCCGACCTCCACCAAACTGCCACCGGACCCTCCTACCTCCACTAACCAGCCACCGGACCCTCCGACCGCCACCCAACAGTCACCGGACCCTCCGACCTCCACCAAACAGTCACCGGACCCTCCTACCGCCACCAAACAGTCACCGGACCCTCCTACCGCCACCAAACAGCCACCGGACCCTCCTACCTCCACCAAACAGCCACCGGACCCTCCTACCACCACCAAACAGCCACCGGACCCTCCTACCGCCACCAAACAGCTACCGGACCCTCCGACCTCCACCAAACTGCCACCGGACCCTCCGACCACCACCAAACTGCCACCGGACCCTCCTACCGCCACCAAACAGTCACCGGACCCTCCTACCGCCACCAAACAGCCACCGGACCCTCCTACCTCCACCAAACAGCCACCGGACCCTCCAACCTCCACCAAACAGCCACCGGACCCTCCGACCGCCACCAAACCAGCAGGATGGGTAAAGTGTCTTGCCCAAAGACACAACGACCAGGCAATTATTATCCTGGTGAAGCAGCGATTTGAACCTGTGACCCTCCGGTTACCAGACAATCCGCTCTATCGCCTGAGCCACGGCTGTCCCAAAACCATAACTGGTGTGTTCACAAAATAATACAGTAAGAGACAGCAGGTGTGTTTACACACTAACACACAACAGAGTCTGACCAGCATGAAACTGCCTGTAAAAAGGACAGAACAAATGGAGAACAACTGAGATTAACATTAAGATCATCCAGTTAAGACTCAAAGTAAAGAATTGATCCGACAGTCTGCATTCAAGAACCAGAACATGTTCCCCACCAATTTACAGTGAGGACCAACCAAAGTCAAACAGAACATGAGGAACGATGGAGAAGGAGTGATTGTGAACGTGAGGAAAGAGGAGGTGATGGGGAGGTGTGATGAAAGAAGGTTATGTAGCAAGATACAGAACGAGTGATGGAGGAGGCAGTAATCATGAAGGTGATGGAAGAGGAGGTGATGATGGAGGAAGAGATAGTGGTGATGGAGGAGTTGATAATAATGGAGGAGGTGGTGATGATGGAGGAGGTGGTGATGGAGGACTTGATGGTGGTGATGGAGATAATGATGATGGAGGAAATTATGATGGAGGAGGAGGTGGTGATGAGGAGGTGGTGGCCGACTTGGTGTTGATGGAGGAGGTGATGATGAAGGAGGTGATGATGGAGGACGTGGTGATAGAGAATATTATGGAAGAGGTGTTAGTGATGGAGGAGGTGGTGATGGAGGAGGTGATGATGAAGGAGGTGATGATGGAGGAGATGATGATGGAGGAGGTGATGATGGAGGAGGATAGTATGGAGGAGGTGGTGATGGAGGAGGATATTATGGAGAAGGATATTATGGAGGAGGTGATGATGGAGGAGGTGATGATGGAGGAGGATATTATGGAGGAGGTGATGATGGAGGAGAATATTATGGAGGAGGTGGTGATGGAGGAGGTGGTGATGGAGGAGGTGATGATGGAGGAGGTGATGATGGAGGAGGTGATGATGGAGGACGTGGTGATGGAGAATATTATGGAAGAGGTGATGATGGAGGAGGATATTATGGAGGAGGTGATGATGGAGGAGGATATTATGGAGGAGGTGGTGATGGAGGAGGATATTATGGAGAAGGATATTATGGAGGAGGATATTATGGAGAAGGATATTATGGAGGAGGATATTATGGAGAAGGATATTATGGAGGAGGTGATGATGGAGGAGAATATTATGGAGGAGGTGTTAGTGATGGAGGAGGTGATGATGGAGGAAGATATTATGGAGGAGGTGATGATGGAGGAGGATATTATGGAGGAGGTGGTGATGGAGGAGGATATTATGGAGAAGGATATTATGGAGGACGTGGTGATGGAGAATATTATGGAAGAGGTGTTAGTGATGGAGGAGGTGATGATGGAGGAGGATATTATGGAGGAGGTGATGATGGAGGAGGATATTATGGAGGAGGTGGTGATGGAGGAGGATATTATGGAGGAGGTGGTGATGGAGGAGGATATTATGGAGAAGGATATTATGGAGGAGGTGATGATGGAGGAGAATATTATGGAGGAGGTGGTGATGGAGAATATTATGGAGGAGGTGTTAGTGATGGAGGAGGTGATGATGGAGGAGGATATTATGGAGGAGGTGATGATGGAGGAGGATATTATGGAGGAGGTGGTGATGGAGGAGGATATTATGGAGAAGGTGGTGATGGAGAATATTATGGAGGAGGTGTTAGTGATGGAGGAGGTGGTGATGGAGGAGGTGATGATGGAGGAGGTGATGATGGAGGACGTGGTGATGGAGAATATTATGGAGGAGGTGTTAGTGATGGAGGAGGTGATGATGGAGGAGGATATTATGGAGGAGGTGATGATGGAGGAGGTGATGATGGAGGAGGATATTATGGAGGAGGTGGTGATGGAGGATATTATGGAGGAGGTGTTAGTGATGGAGGAGGTGATGATGGAGGAGGATATTATGGAGGAGGTGATGATGGAGGAGGATATTATGGAGAAGGATATTATGGAGGAGGTGTTAGTGATGGAGGAGGTGATGATGGAGGAGGATATTATGGAGAAGGATATTATGGAGGAGGTGTTAGTGATGGAGGAGGTGATGATGGAGGAGGATATTATGGAGGAGATGATGATGGAGGAGGATATTATGGAGGAGGTGGGGATGGAGGACTTGGTGATGGAGGAGGTGGGGATGGAGGAGATGATAGAGGAGGTGATGATGGAGGAGGTGGTGATGTAGAATATTATGGAGGACTTGGTGATGGAGGAGGATATTATGGAGGAGGATATTATGGAGGAGGTGGGGATGGAGGACTTGGTGATGGAGGAGGTGGGGATGGAGGAGGTGGTGATGTAGAATATTATGGAGGAGATGATGATGGAGGAGGATATTATGGAGGAGGTGGTGATGGAGGAGGATATTATGGAGGACTTGGTGATGGAGGAGGATATTATGGAGGAGATGATGATGGAGGAGGTGGTGATGGAGGACTTGTTTAAATATCAGAAAACAACAAAGAGAGGAAACGTACTGAAATGTCGATGGAGGAGGCTCATGTGTCTCCTCTTCCTCCCTCCTCTTTTCAAGGTCTCCTCACTGCTCCGTCTTTGTGATGACACGCCATGGTTTCACTGATGGAGAGGTTGGAAATGAGGATGAGGAGCAGGAGTGTGGGGATGTGATGATGAAGAAGCTGCAGCAGGAACAGAAGAGGAAGAAGGCGGCGGTGGTTTTACCTCTCGTTCTCTCTGTCTGATCCTTCTTCTCCTTGTTTCTTCATTTCTCGAGGACGTGCACGCAGACTCGGCCGCGAGCCTGACGGGGAGGCAGCAGGAGGCGCAGTCCCCCCTCCCACTCCTTCCCCGTCTGCCCTGCATGGATTCAGAGTGTGTGCAGTCTGTGTGCGTGCAGAGAATAAAAGCCTGCCAGCGTCTGTCTTTGTTGGTGCTGTCTGGTGCCTCCTCATCAGCTGTGTTGGGATTTCTTGCTGTCCAGATGTGCTGCAGCTGGAGAGCATGCTAAACATGAGGAAACTACAGGAGGAACTACAAGTGCAAGAAATTTAGGCATGTGTGGAAAAATGCTGTGAAGTCAAAATTCTTTCAGGAAACTCAATTTTATTAAAACTCCAACAGAATCTTGATGCTCGACCAGATTTTAATCCCAGATTTCTAGAAAACGTATTTCTACTCAGGTAAAAACAAAGGAAGGCAGCGACCTGTGCAGATTGACATGGTTTCCATGGGAAACAGACTGTTCCAGGGTTTGCAGTTTATGAAGTGGTTTCATTATAATTCTTTTAGAATTTTCTTTCATGCCACTTTTTGTTGGAAATGTTTCAAGATCTGACTGTGGGGAACCCGTGAGGAACCTTCCAGCTAACCTGTCTGGATTGAAAGGGTTCTAAGTGTTAGAGAATCTGTTAGGAATGATTTACTCACACCCAGATGGAAATGAAATAAACATGCCGAAAGGTCATGTGACTGTATGATGATGATCTAATCAAATGGATAATATATAATCAGCAACAAAACCACCTGTTCTGAACAGGCTCTTACAGCCATTGTATGTTCTCCTGCAGACAGACAGATAATCAGGTGGTGTCCTCCAAGCTGATCCAAACAAGATTTATAGTGGAAAGAACCGGGGATTGATCTGGCCACAGAACCTGAACATAACACGGGCCGTCCATAAACACACAGGGACATGGGTCTTGTCTTGTTGAAAGACTGTACCAGAGTCCAGTCTTGAGGGTATAAGACAGAGGATGTCATTGATGTAGCGCGGTGCCATTAAGGTCCTCTGAACCAGTTCTAGAGGTGACCTGAATGATGCTCTCCACATGTTACCTCCTTATGAACTAGGGTGACTGTCCATGGTCATGCAGAACAAAAATTTACCACTGAACATGATATGAAGCCACTCAGCATCACTTCACTGCTCCAAACAGATACACCTGTGGTGATAAAGGTAGTTTATGCATTGAACTACCAACTGTAGAAGAATTAAGAGTCGTAGTGAGTTGAAAAAGAAAAAAGTCTCATATAATTTCTTGCATGATAAATATGTGTCATGTGACAAACATCAGACTGCTAAGTTTTAACTACATGTGGTCTTCTTTCTGCAGCTCAGATCTCAATGATGCTGGTTCTATAAACTACCTACTGGTTAATATTCAGCTCATGTCTGCAGAACGCTGAGATCCAGACAGACAGAATGAATTCCAAACACACGTCCTGCATCAACATCCTGTATGAATCCGATTTCAAAAAGTTGGACTGGGGGTTTTAATCATCACCTGACTGCAGCGAGTGGAGCTCTATGGGTCTGTTCCAGGCTGAGTGCATGACATCACTTCCTCCCTTGTTATACAGAACTTCCTGTGTCCACACAGTGTCCAGCTTCTGTACAGGAAGTTTAGTTTTCAGGAGACAAAGAGGTTTTAGTTCTCCGGGAGATTCTCAGAGCAGATCCCATAAGCCAGAAGGCAAGAGGTGGAGTTATTACACCTGGACAGGTCACCAGTCCCATACACACACACACACGGATTCAAACCTGTGACCTTCCACTGCTCCACCACACAGCCTCACCAAAGATGGAAACCTGAATAAAACTAATAAAAACAATTTCAAAATAGTTATAAAGAAATACAGAAGCAATAAAATATAAACTCAATATAAAACACTTAGTTAATGAACTCTTTTAAAAATCAGAATATTTAAATACAACAGAAAAAGTGCTTTTTAAACATTTCTGTAAATATTTGTGAAGATAAGAAGTTGTACTGATGTCATAGAAATAATTTAACACTTGGAGGTAGAAAAGAAAGAAGTTTTATATATTGCTGCATGAAATGATGTTGGTACACTGAAGAAACTCGGCCTGTTATGTTGTTTAGTTGTGTTTTATGGTCAGACTGATACCAGACAGGTGGAGGCTGTGACAACCATTCACACGCTCACACCTCGGGCTGATTCAGAAACTCAAGAGAACCCAGAACTCAACTTTATTTAGTTTTTCTAATCAAACAGTCAACAGGAACCTGAGCAGCAGCAGCAGCTGCAGCTTCAGCAGCAGCAGCTTCAGCAGCAGCTTCAGCTTCAGCAGCGGCAGCAGCTTCAGCAGCGGCAGCAGCTTCAGCAGCAGCAGCAGCTTCAGCAGCAGCAGCAGCTGCAGCTTCAGCAGCAGCAGCTTCAGCAGCAGCAGCAGCAGCTTCAGCTTCAGCTTCAGCTTCAGCTTCAGCAGCAGCAGCAGCTTCAGCAGCAGCTTCAGCAGCAGCAGCTTCAGCTTCAGCAGCGGCAGCAGCAGCAGCTTCAGCAGCAGCAGCTTCAGCTTCAGCTTCAGCAGCAGCAGCAGCTTCAGCAGCAGCAGCTTCAGCAGCAGCTTCAGCTTCAGCAGCTTCAGCTTCAGCAGCAGCAGCAGCTTCAGCAGCAGCAGCTTCAGCTTCAGCAGCAGCAGCTTCAGCAGCAGCAGCAGCAGCAGCAGCTTCAGCAGCAGCAGCAGCTTCAGCTTCAGCTTCAGCAGCAGCAGCAGCAGCAGCTTCAGCAGCAGCAGCTTCAGCAGCAGCTTCAGCTTCAGCAGCAGCAGCAGCTTCAGCAGCAGCTTCAGCTTCAGCAGCTTCAGCTTCAGCAGCAGCAGCAGCTTCAGCAGCAGCAGCTTCAGCAGCAGCAGCTTCAGCTTCAGCAGCAGCAGCTTCAGCAGCAGCAGCTTCAGCTTCAGCAGCAGCAGCTTCAGCAGCAGCAGCAGCTTCAGCAGCAGCAGCTTCAGCTTCAGCTTCAGCAGCAGCAGCAGCTTCAGCAGCAGCAGCTTCAGCTTCAGCAGCTTCAGCGTTTCAAAACAAAACAACCAAAAACAAAAAAACACAAGATACCCCTAAAAAAAAACAGATCTGAACATCCTGCATCAGGAACTCGTTATGGCTCCTCGCCCTCGTGTTGTGGCAGAGGCTTGGCTGCTCCCTCTCTTGACAGCCGGTCGGCCTCTTCATTGCCGCTGTAGCCCGAGTGACCCGGAATGTGTATCTAAAGGACACAGAGGAAACATATTCTGTTGTGTCCTCCTTTAGAGACCAGCAGGACGTCAGATAATCCAGCATCAAACTCTAACGAGCCCTGCTGATGGGACATTCTCAACCAGTAGGGGGCAGCAGAGCTCATCACATAATGTATTTCATCAAAAATAAATAAAAAGAACAAAGGTCTTGGTTTTTGAAAGAATAAATACAGAAATCTGGTAATAAATTGAACTGTAGACTATCAAAAACTCCATCATAACATCTTTTAAAAATCCAAATTTAATCTCGAGGACATTTACCCAAACCACCTCCAGCTCCGAATTCAATCCATCCAGTTTCACAAAGTCTTCCTTGTTGATGATTTGACCTCCAGATTTCAGCCTCCAGCCATTCAGCTTCCACTTCTTCACCCAGCTGGTCACACCTGCAGAACCGAACCCAGATCGCTGGTGTCTGTAGTTCCACAACATCACAGAACAAACGTCACAGTTAAATCTGTCACTCACCGTTGATGGTAAACTTGCTGTCTGTGTAGAGAACCAGCTTCTTGATGTTATTCTCTTTGGCTTGTTCCAGCGCTCTGCAGGCCGCCTAGTGCATCAGTCACAACAACAGGCGTCACCATGGCAACCAGTCTGAGTGTTTACATGTGTTCTGTGATGTCAGGATGTGTGTTGAGTCAGAAAGATTCCTCTCTTACATCCAGGAAGATGATTTTCACCTTTAAATTTCACCCGAGTTACATTGAAACAACTCAATAAAAATAAATTTCACACAAATTGATTCTAAAAGCTTTTAGAATGAATCATTTAAATTTCATTTTGAAAATGTGTTAAACATGATCCTGCATCCACTGATCATATTCAGATGGGCTGGGCTGTGACTGACATGTTGCACTACACACAACCAGCTGCCAGAGAGGGACAGATGAAAATGGAGGAAGCTGCTTCTATGGAGCTGAACGGTTCTGATCCAGATAGTTTAGAGCTGATAGTTTACCCTGCAGCAGCTCTTCTCTTAGTGGTACATTGTTGTTAGCCAGAGTGCTAAAGCTACATTTAGCTTAGCTCCAGTGTGACTCTGCCGTGTTGCAGAGAGGTAACCTGAGCATGATGAGAACATATAGAAATCACAACCACTGCAGTGAAGTCTTTGTCCTGATATTAATTATTCTCTTTGTTGTAGTTTTCAGCTGCTCTAAATCCCTGTGTGCAGCTCTTTGGTGAGAAGCTGGAGACAACAGGTGGGCGGGGCGAGTGTGTCTGAGAGATGGTTTTATACTCCAGGAGGCGTGTCTTAGAGACGATGCCCGTGATGTGGACATGAACCACTTTCAGCCAATCACACATTTCAAATGCAATAACCACCTTTCAACCCTAAGAGGGCAGCACTGAGACATATTTAGACCAAAATGTGTAGAATTTAACAAGTTTACATGAAAATGTGAAAAATGCCCAGAAACTGAAAGATTGTATTTAAGACCCACTAATACAGTTTATTAGCAGAAAACAGCTGTTTGGAGGGTGAGTTGATCTTTAAATATTTCACCATATTTGAAATTTTGATCAAATCCATTTTTAATATTGCCGGTGCGTGTTGAGGTGCACTGCAGCAGCCTTGTCACGCCTCCTTTCAAGTTATAACACAGATGGTCAGAATGGTCTCTGGTGAAAGTCCCGACATCTACATCAGGTGATTTGTCAGTATGAGTTTGTCTGGACTAAAATAGTTCAACAGACAAAGAAGTCTGAGTATCTTTCAACTCCTGCAGCTCAGAGGCTTCCTTCACTTTATAAACAAACCACCAGGGGGCGTCTTTCTTCCCTATTATCAGCATTTGTGATGTCATGGAGGATCCAAAATGGCCACCAAAGCGGGAACAAAGTAAACAAACAAGTGTGTCATTGAGACACTCTGCTGTCTGTGAACTGATTTATGTCTTCAGTTATACACTATTAGAGTTGGACAGAGAGGCAACATTTTTCATATCATGTGTTTTTTTCTAAATTATATCAGTTTTACTGTATTTGATGGTATTTTAGCCCATTTTACTGTCATATGCACTGACAGTATCAGTATTAGGAAAGACATAATCTCATTCTTATAAAAGTATAAATAGTTTCTCAACAGTAGAATTTACCATCGTATCAATAGAAGATGTTCGTAACTATAAATACATCGATTCTATACAGAATCTATATTGTAGGATTACCTACATATAGAATGATAATCCACATGCTGTCTGGGTCCTTCCAGACTGACTCTGGCTGCATTTGATGACAGATTCCCTTTTTGATTCTCCATTAAGTCACACGATCACGTGATCCATCCTCTCTCTCTATTTATAACTATGTCCACTTTAATGTCGCCCCTGATCCAGCTGTGACAGCAGCTGAGAGGAGGTGCTGCAGCTGAGAGGAGGTGCTGCAGCTGAGAGGAGGTGCTGCAGCTGAGAGGAGGTGCTGCAGCTGAGAGGAGGTGCTGCAGCTGGATCAGAGTCACAGTTTAAAAACAAGAGATTTGATTTATTTGATTAGAAGATGACGCGATCAGAACATCTGGATTGTCATGGCATTACAAGCCTGAACCATATGAACAAAATCCCCACAGCTTGAGACCCCCCCACCCCCTCCCCCCTCCCCCTCCCTCTCCTGGGTCAGGCTGCAGGGTCCCTTCTCTGCCTCCATGTTTACTAGCATGTTACAGACGTTTACACTTTGTGACAACAACTTGTCAATAAATCGGACCCTAAAACCGCCCTGCTGAGAGGTGATGGGCGGAGCTTACCTGTATCTCTGCTCTCTGATTGGTCTGTCGTCCCTGCAGACGCTCTGCAACATTTCTGATCAACAAGCAGCAACAAACTGTTGAGTTTATTCACGTCCCCGATCAAGTAATGAGAAGCCAGAGGTGTGCGTTGACTCACAGTGGGTGTTTGTGACCCCAGAAGACTCCGATACCAGCTCGGGCTCCAACTTTTCCATTGGCTGAGCAGCAGCCATCAGTATAAACGACAACAGCATCACCTGTTTAAAGACCACATCACCAACTCAAATATTTCTAAAAGCTTTATAAAAAGGGTTAGTTCTGTTTTACCATCACTTCATACCCATGTAAGTGAAACCCTCTGGGTTTTCTGATGGCGAGTTCTGAAACTGTTTGAGTCTTTTAGCTTGGAACTCCGCCCCCTCGACTGACTGACACCTCTTCTTTCCAAGTGGGATGTACTCAAGTGGCTCTGGACCCCGTTTAGGAAGCAGAGAGGCGTCTGACTCCAAGATCTGATTCACTGAGAGAAAAAAAACAGGTTTAGAAAATGATCTGCACACGCACGCCCACACACGTGCACTCTCACGCACGCCCACACACACACTTCTACAGTGAATTTTTAAAGAGACTCGTCATTTTATTTTCAGGCCTACAGACTGCGTAGGTGTAAGAAAAATATATTTATTCTCATCATCTAACATGTAAATATCTGAGTGTTAATCTTTCAGTGCAAGAGAAGAAGTCCTTCTCTACCATGATAGAAGTAGGAAAGCATCCTTTGATCTGTAGGAACTATGAAGACGTTTCTGCTCCAAGGTCTCTATTAGGTAGTCCTGCTTTAAGATAAGGTCCAGGTACATTTTGATCTGTGTGAGTGCTGCTTCAGGACCACCTTGGTGGGAAAATCAACATGTGATTTTATTATCTGTTATGAACCGCCTCTATAAAACATCCATTTTTAAATCTCTTATTTAATGAGTGTGGAGCTGCTGTAACTTCACTCACTCCTTGCAGCAAGTAAAGCTTTTAAACTTTATATTCTTTGTCTGTAGATCTTCTACTGTCTGAGGGTTTAACTGTGTTCGGTGTCTAGGAACCATTTCTCTCACAGTAGGGTTCGAATCCGGTTCATGACTTGTGTCGGACCTGGAGTCACTTGCTGCAGCACCCCATGCTGGTTCAACAAAATGTGGGTTGTTGAAGATGGTTCTCTTCACGTCTGAGAAGCTTCATCAGCTGTAAATGGAAACTGCAGCTTCTCAGACGTGAACTGAAACATCTTCTAGAATCCAGAATAAAGTCCAGTCTTCTAATTTATTTACTCTGAGGTATTTATCTTTATGTTTATAAGAATGACATCTTCACAGATCTTAAGAAAGCTGGATCATCTCACCTGTGGTGCCTGGAACTGCAGAAGGCTCCTCTCCCCTGACAAACGCCCAGGCATCTGCTTCTGATGCGAACTTCCTGAAGGAAGCAGCTGGAAATTTGTCCACCTGACTCTTACACTCCTCCCTGAATCAGAGTGAAACAGGAACAGATCACTTATGGAGGACCTGAACAAGTTCTCATGATATACTTGAGGAGCAATATGTCCAAATTAGAACTTATCAATAAAACAAACCGGTCTACTCTCAGCCACTCACCCCCTCCCCTCATTCACATGTGATTCATTATGGAACCAGGAAGTCTGGACTTGTAAACAATGATTGTGTCCTGGAACAGAAACTAGAGACCACCAGCTGACTGAGATCCAGATCTGTTATAATCTAACTTTACTTTCATCATCAGAGGAACATTAAACTGTTGGGTTGGTATTTACCTGGAATATTCTGATATATTGGAGCTTTAAATGAAGAAGAATTAAGGAACTGACTCAGTTTTATGTAGTTTGTTACTTTAATATTGTGCTGCAGTCTCACCATGAGCTGTAGACTCCGGGTTTGATTCCCTTCCTGACAGCATAATAAAACTTGCCCTTCGGCATATCGGTACAGAGGCTTCTGCAGACTGTCCGGACGGAACCAGCGAACCGAAAGAACATCACCGTCCGACGGAAAACCACCGGAACACGGAGCCTAGCATGGCGGATACAGACACGACCGAACTGTGACTGGAGAACCCAAAACCCGCGGATCGGTTCGACAAGACAAACACAAACAGGATTACAGCAAGAACATCTGGTTGAAAACGCCAAACAGGACTCATGTGCGCTGGACTCGGTCTTCTTCTTCTTCTTCTTCTTCTTCTTCTTTGTCTGCACTTGGTCTTCTTCTTTTTATTTTCCTTTTATTGGCATCTAGCGTCAGGTGCATTTCCGCCACCTACTGTGCAGGAGTGTTAGTCGGACTCGGAGAGCCAAAATTAACCTATAAAAATATATTTCTCTCCATTTAATAAATTCTTTAAATTCAACACCCCATATTCTTTTAATTTTAACACTTTCTCATTTTCTGTATACCTTGTACAATTACATAACACATGCTCCACTGCTTCCCTATTATTTAATGCTGTATGTCCGTTCTCACCTGTGATATTACTGATTCATTTAGATACTTTTCATTCTTCCTATTTTTCCCTGTATGTGATTGTTTGTGCTTGTTTTGTATCAAATCCACTATTTCATTTCTCTCTGTGTGTCGGAACCCACGTGAATTTTATTTCTGACTCAACCTTGTTTAATCTGAATAAGCTTTCTTATAGGTTGTTAGGTCTACTCTCTCTGTTGACATTGATTTAAGAGACATTACAGCTGAAAGAAAACTGAACATATTATACCCTTTCTATCATCACAAAGTACAAGAAATTGCTAACATTTCCACTGTAAAAACTGACAATTTGTTTGATGTTCTTATTCTTACATATTTTAATATTGAAAGACGAAACAACAATCTTTCTTCAACAATCGTGTCCCAGTTTCCTTTACTTTTAATAACTTCCATTTTATTTTTAATATAGAAATCACCGGTCACTTTATTAGGTACACCTGTCCAACTGCTCGTTAACACCTAATTTCTAATCAGCCAATCACATGGCGGCAACTCAGTGCATTTAGGCATGTACACATGGTCAAGACAATCTCCTGCAGTTCAAACCGAGCATCAGTATGGGGAAGAAAGGTGATTTGAGTGACTTTGAACGTGGCATGGTTGTTGGTGCCAGAATGGCTGGTCTGAGTATTTCAGAAACTGCTGATCTACTGGGATTTTCACGCACAACCATCTCTAGGGTTTACAGAGAATGGTCCGAAAAAGAAAAAATATCCAGTGAGCGGCAGTTCTGTGGGCGGAAATGCCTTGTTGATGCCAGAGGTCAGAGGAGAATGGCCAGACTGGTTCGAGCTGATAGAAAGACAACAGTGACTCAAATAACCACTCGTTACAACCAAGGTAGGCAGAAGAGCATCTCTGAACACACAGTACGTCCAACTTTGAGGCAGATGGGCTACAGCAGCAGAAGACCACGCCGGGTGCCACTCCTTTCAGCTAAGAACAGGAAACTGAGGCTACAATTTGCACAAGCTCATCGAAATTGGACAATAGAAGATTGGAAAAACGTTGCCTGGTCTGATGAGTCTCGATTTCTGCTGCGACATTCGGATGGTAGGGTCAGAATTTGGCGTCAACAACATGAAAGCATGGATCCATCCTGCCTTGTATCAACGGTTCAGGCTGGTGGTGGTGGTGTAATGGTGTGGGGAATATTTTCTTGGCACTCTTTGGGCCCCTTGGTACCAATTGAGCATCGTTACAACGCCACAGCCTACCTGAGTATTGTTGCTGACCATGTCCATCCCTTTATGACCACAATGTACCCAACTTCTGATGGCTACTTTCAGCAGGATAATGCGCCATGTCATAAAGCTGGAATCATCTCGGACTGGTTTCTTGAACATGACAATGAGTTCACTGTACTCAAATGGCCTCCACAGTCACCAGATCTCAATCCAATAGAGCATCTTTGGGATGTGGTGGAACGGGAGATTCGCATCATGGATGTGCAGCCGACAAATCTGCGCCAACTGTGTGATGTCATCATGTCAATATGGACCAAACTCTCTGAGGTATGCTTCCAGCACCTTGTTGAATCTATGCCACGAAGAATTGAGGCAGTTCTGAAGGCAAAAAGGGGTCCAACCGTTACTAGCATGGTGTACCTAATAAAGTGGCCGGTGAGTGTATGTTTACATTTGTAAATTCCAAACAGGGTGTCTGAATACAATTTATTTGTTATTGCTTTATCCAGCAATTTCAGAACTTTTTGCAAACCTATTTGCTTTCCGAATTATGCTTTAATGTTTTCACTCTCCCAGCATCCATACAATTTTTTTCTGCAGCATAAACACCGTGTGAGATTTCTCTGTGGGAAAGGGGCCAAAAGCTGCGACGAGTCATGTCTGTGCCAGTTGGTGGCGGTGTTGCATTCTTACGTCCTTTTGAAGAAGATGATTGTTCCTTCTGAGCCACCGTCCACCGGAAGTAGCAGTTAGCTTGTATCCAGTGTTGTCTGCGTCTTACACCGAAAGGTAAGTTGAATCTTATTCTGAAAAGTTTTAAATGTTCACAAAACAAACAGATTCTGAGATGGAAAGATTATCTAAACTTTTCTGAGTTTTTCCATGTGAGATTTGGTTTTTAGCAGAATCAGCTCCACACCTGAACGACGGGTGTTCTGTGGACCTCCTCCTGAACACATAGACATTATGCCTGAATAGATACAAACTTATTTGTGAACTTGTTCAAACCAATGAGTTTATATTAGTAGAGGGGACATGCCAGGCTTTTTACGTTGGCCAATATGGTTGAAGTTGGCCGCCATTTTGAAAAAGGCAAGAAACAATGACAGATGGCTTGGGATGGTCAGTAAAATCACCATAATGTGCTTAATTTCATACATATGCACACACATCTATATTTTATACATATATATGCAGACATACATACTTATATATAAAAATTAAAAAAAATATATGTACATATTTTATACATATGTAGCCTATATATGTATGTATAAATATGTATGTATGTCTCCCTCTAGCACCTAATAAATAAATAACAACGAAGAGATGAAGAAAATAATTACAATAAAGTAGCTGTATAAATATCATAAATACAAGTACACACATCTGTCTGTCTGTCTAATATGTTATATTATTAATATGATATATTTTGTGTGTGTCTATATGTTTGTGTCATCTCTTGGAAATCTGTACAGTACATACACACAGACATTATTGTTTTGTCTCATGATATAATCAATATCACATCAATAATATTGGTGGCATCATTAGTTTTGCTACACAGTCTACAGATTGTTTGACATAACTTGCAGTCATATACATAGACTAAACTAATGACTTAAAAAAGACTTTTTGATAGATTACTCTGCCAGAAAATGTGAAAAATTGGGAATATTCTAATGATAACATTGACTTTGAATAAGTTAGGTTTGTAGTAGTTGTAATAAATTGTTGTAGCATTGCTACAAGATTAGTCTAAATTTCCAATATACTGACAATAAATTCACTCAAAACCTCTTAAAATATATGCTACAAGTTATCTTTTAGTAGATAACACTAATAACTTATGCGTGAAATGTCACATTTTTTGTTTTTTTTATATTGATTGGTGCAGTTATACACAGCTGTGAGCTAGCATTTCGCCTTTTTCAAAATGGCGGCCTACTTCGGCTACTTTCTGCAATGGGATGTCCCCTCTACTAATATAAACTCATTGGTTCACACACCTTGTGCTTCCGGTACAATCTGTCGCTCACCTGAAACCCGGAGATGAACACACCTGAGCAGATTTTCTGTATGAAATCTGGATTTCTGGTTGACTGTTAAAAAGGACAGGCTTATATTTTAATATATATAAGAACCCCCAAACTGGAGGAATGGCTCCAGCAGATCCCTGGAAGAACCTCAGACATCTCAGTCCAGAAAAGTACTTGGAACAGCTAAAATACTGTGCAGGACCCTCAAGCTCCCAGACCTCTGGTAGAGGACCCGAGCTTGGACCAGGAAAAAACACCACCCAGTGGCGAGAGGGGATTTTTTATTTATTTATATAACACTATGCTTCAGCCTGTGCCTTTTCAGTCATTTAACAATATGTTTGTACTGATCACGTTTTGTTAAAATTTTGACTGAATCATTAAATTTCTTTACAACAACGACACAAACAGATTTACTGGCTTTTTGATGGAAAGATTGACCGTTTCTGTTGCCCTTCTCAGATGTCTCCCAAACATCTGGAACCTCTGGCCAAAAAGCTGTTGAAGGGAGTGATTGCTGTGGAGCTGCTGGGGGTGTTTGGGGTGTACGCGCTCTTTCACAAGATGAACAACAGCCAAGGTATCAGATTAATACTTTTAAGGAAGATCAGACTGAAGATCAGCTGCGATCAAACATTCTGATTGTTTCCTCCAACATACAGAGTTCAGAAACACCATGAACAACAAGTGTCCATCAGTTCTAGAAGGTAAGCTGTTGCTGTGGATCCTCGTGGCTCTGGTTCCTCAAGTTAGTTCAGTTCTTCTTGCTGATTCAGGATTTCAGGACATCATAGAAACCAGAGTCCAGTTGACATTTGCAGGTAGTTTTATTGTTGCAGTTGCAACAAACCAAAAAAACTGAGACTTTAAAGTGTAAACACGACGTATAAACGGTGTATACACTGTATATACGGAGTAAACACTGTACAATGTAAACATGGAGTGAACATCCAGCAGTCTGGTGAAGAAGCAGCTGGAGAGACTGAACAGGAACAAGGCAGCTGGTCCAGATGGTGTAAGCCCCAGAGTCCTAAAGGCGTGTGCAGATCAGCTATGTGGGATTCTGTATCTTCAGCCTAGGCCTGAACCAGGAGAAGGAACCAGTTCTATAGAAAACATCCTGCCTTGTTCCAGAACCAGATACGTCCCGTCCATCGTCCCCTAACGACTACAGGCCTGTTGCCCTGAACATCCCACATCATGAAGGTCTTGGAGAGACTCATGTTGATCCACCTAAATAAGTAAACAAGCACGTTTAAAGACCCACTGCAGTTTATCAGCTTGGGGTTGGAGTGAATATATTATCTCATTTGTCAATTAGGGTATTTTATTTTGAAGAATCGCTTTTATTTTTAAAACTGACCAGATTGTCTTGTGTGTCTTGGTGTGACTTCCTGCCAGAATTGACGTGGAACGCTCGCGGCTTGTGCAAAAAATAGACCAGAAATAGAACGATGACTTCATGGCGGGCAGGCCGTGCCGCTCCGCGTCTGGTGTGAACTACACCGTAGGTTAACAAATGCGCCGAATGGAAGTGGTCTCCATTCCGCGGCGCTTCCGCGGGCGGTGTGAACCAGGTTTTAGTTTGATATTCAGATTATAGTCCAATATCAGATTGTGTCTGAATGCAAATAAAGTTTTCCAGGTGTATTTCATTACAATGGAATCTATGATGTGAAGCAAGATTAGTTTCACAGGTGGTATGTTACCATGGTAACAAAGGCTGTTGTGTCCTGCTGACTCCATGATCTTTTGCATGGCACCTTCAGCAGGAAGTGATATGATGCAGAGCAGCTCATCACTTCCTGCTGTTTGCCAGAACCAGCAGCAGTGAGAAGTCACACTGAGGACAGATCAAAACCATAACATGGTCTTCAGATTTTTATCAGTGTCTTACAATAATGACCTAACTGACCCGGGATCAAAAAGCTGATAAAGATTTTATTTTTTATTACCACCATAAAGTTATACATTTACAGAATGAACAGAACATGTTCTCGTATCAGAACAGATAATGAGATCAGCTGATGCTCCGTTTGTCCTCAGTTTACTACCTGTCCAACGAGTGGGCTGGGATCTACGGGATCCGAGAGCGGGACCATGAAGCCTGGTCGACCAAACGGGACTGATGGAACCTCATGAGCTATTACTTTCTCTTCTTGTTCCTGATCATCCTGCTTCCTGTCTGGACTCGGCCGAAGGTCTTCCTCCTGCTGAACATTGTCTTTTTCCTGCGCAGCGTCTTGGTGTCGCGGCCATGGATCCAGTCATCTCTCTGAGCCTCCCACCGCAGCTGCTTCAGGCCTGCAGGAGACAGGAAGTGATTCAAAGTGCAACTGAAACGTTTGTCATTGCTCTGAGTTGATCAGTTTGAAACAAGTGGTTGGAACAGTGCAGTTTCACGTTGAGGTGTGTTTAGTTGGTGTTTCATGACTGTTTCTCTGACTTGACCCATAAAAAACAAACTGATTATTGAACTTGAGTTTGACCAGTCAGAAAAGCAAAACTTCATGTAAGAATTCCTGCTTTTACTTTGAAAACATGTTTTTCTGTGTGAATATGTAATAAATGTGGCAGATATTCTGTCAACTCAAAAAAAATCCTCATCTCATTTTTCTTCTCTGATCCAAACCTTCACAATCTCATGCCATTCAAAACAATCTGCAGAACCAGAACCAGGATGAGTTCTGCCTGGACCCGATGGGTTCTGAGAGTAAAGACAGCAGAATGAAGATATGTGAACAGTATGTCCTCCAGCAGTCTGAGACTATAGCAGCATAACTAAAGGGATGGATCAGGAGACCCTCCAGCAGTCTGAGACTATAGCAGCATAACTAAAGGGATGGATCAGGAGACCCTCCAGCAGTCTGAGCCTATAGCAGCATAACTAAAGGGATGGATCAGGAGACCCTCCAGCAGTCTGAGACTATAGCAGCATAACTAAAGGGATGGATCAGGAGACCCTCCAGCAGTCTGAGACTATAGCAGCATAACTAAAGGGATGGACCAGGAGAACCTCTAGCAGTCTGATGGTGCGTTCACACCGGCCCAACCATCAACTTCATAAGCGGCAAGTTTATATGTAAAGTCTATGGTGGATGGGCGTCAGACAGACGTCAACGGCTCTGCGGCACTTTGTGAGCGTTATGAGCCGCAACTTTTCTAGCGTTTCAGGCATTGAAGCTTGAAAAGCTAGAAAAGCTCAAAGTTCAGCTAGCTGAACTTTTGAGATTCATAACGCTCTTGAAGCGGCATGTCAACCAATCAGAGCGTCTCATCGTAGTGACGTAAAACGTCACAGCACATAGCCGGAAAGAAGCGGGATCAGCCAAAATGGAAGGTTAATTAACCTCATCCAAACGTAGCTCCTGGAGCAAATGGTTAAACTCACCAAACTCAGAACGCATCTGAAGAATGGGGTGTATCCACAAACGGCGCTGATGCACCCGACGTCGACGTTGTCTAGATCTATGAAGTAAATAAATCCAAGCCACTGTCTCAATATGATCCGCCGTAGCTCTGAACATCCGATAACAAAGGAAGCCCCGCCTTCGCGCTCTTTTTCAGTCAGGCTTTACGAGCTTTAACGCCTATGCGCTCTAACTGGCAGGCGTTATGAGCTTCAACTTTCACGTCAACTTTGGAGCGTTATCAGCGTTGCTTGACATTGACAAAGTGGCCGGTGTGAACGCACCATGAGATTATAGCGGCAAAACTAAAGGGATGGATCAAGAGAACCTAAGCTAACAGAGTTTCTGTCGGATGGATAAAAAGTGGAAGCTGGTTCCACATGAGAGGAGCCTGATAACTGAAAGCTCTTCCTCCTGTTCTACTTTTAGAAACTCTAGGAACTACAAGCAGACCTGCAGTCTGAGAGTGTTCTGTTAGGAACATATGGAACAATAAGATCTTTAATATAAGCTGGAGCTTGGTCGTTCAAGACCTTATACGTCAAAAGCAAAACCTTAAACTTTATTCTAGACCTTACAGGGAGCTAATGAAGTGATGCTAAAACAGGAGAAATATGGTCTCTCCTTCTAACTCTCATCAGAACTCTGGCAGCAGTATTTTGGATCAGCTGGAGGCCTTTAACTACTACTACTACTACTTATTTAGCAGACGCTTTTATCCAAAGTGACCTACATTGAGAGAACATACAAGCAAGAAATCAAAGAGAAGGAAACAATATAAGGAGGCGGACTGTTTGGAGTCCAGTTTAATTCCGACGCTGATACATTAAGTGCGTTTTTTTTTCCCTTGTAGAGATAAACGCCCAAATCGCTATCATAAATCATAAATCAATCCCACATTAAGACTGAAAGTGTTCTTTAAAGAGGTGAGTCTTAAGTCTGCTCTTAAAAGTAGCTGCAGACTCTGAGGATCGGACCGAGTTTGGTAGGTCATTCCACCATCGGGGGACAACAGAAGAGAAGAGTTTGGAACATGATCTCATGCCACGTTGTGGTGGAAGTGCTAGGCGTCTTTCAGCGGCTGAGCGTAGCTGACGCGTGGGAATGTAGGTTTGGATGAAGGAGTGAAGGTAAGTAGGAGCTGTGTGTGTTAGAGTCTGGTAAGCCAGAAGCAGAGCTTTGTATTTGATGCGTGCTGCAACTGGAAGCTAGTGCAGAGAAATGAGCAGCGGAGTGACATGAGCCCTCTTGGGCTGGTTGAAGACCAGACGGGCTGCTGCGTTCTGAATCATCTGCAGAGGTTTAACCGAGGACGCTGGAAGACCGGCCAACAAAGAGTTGCAGATGCGGGACAAGACCAGGGCCTGGACCAGAAGCTGTGTGGTGTGGTCTGTGAGGAAGGCTCTGATTTTCCTGATGTTGTAAAGAGTGAATCGACATGATCGAGCTACGGAGTTAACCTGCTCTTTGAAGGACAGCTGGTTGTCCAGTATGACACCAAGGTTTCTGGCGGAGGTTTTGGGGACCAGCGTGATGGAGTCAAGCTGCACGCTTATCTGAGGAGGTAAAGAGTTACTAGCAGGACAGACAATGAGGTCAGTTTTGGACAGATTAAGCTGAAGGTGGCGATCCCTCATCCACGCCGAGATATCTGAGAGGCAGGCAGATATCCGCATCGAGACGGATGTATCATCTGGAGGGAAGGAGAGGAGGAGCTGAGTGTCGTCAGTGTAGCAATGGTAGGAGAAGCCATGGGAGCGAATGATCTCGCCTAATGAGGTGGTGTATAAAGAGAAGAGGACCAAGGACCGAGCCCTGTGGGACACCCGTTGCCAGCTCATGCAGACTGGACATCTGTCCATGCCACGAGACTCTGAACTACAGAACTATTAGAACATCCTGATAATAATGAATTACAGTAATCAAGTCTAGAAGTAATAAATACATGAACTAAAGTTTCTGCATCACTTTGATTCAAAATGCTCCTAACTTTAGCAACATTACGCAGGTGGAAGTAGGTCGTCATGGTAACATGTTTTATATGAGAACTAAAGGACATGTCCTGGTCAAAGATAACACCCAGGTTCTTTACCTTCTTGTTGGAGGATAAATTAATTCACTTAAAGTAAATGATTGAGTACACAGTTTGTTCCTAAAGTGTCCAGGTCCAAAAACCAGAACCTGAACTAGAACTTCTGACTGAGTTTAAAAACAGAAAATTAATTCTCATCCAAGATTTTACATCATTAAGACACGCTTGTAATCTCTGCAGCTGGTTGGTCTCATCAGGCTTCATTGATAGATATAACTGAGTATCATCAGCATAAAAACGGAATTTTATACCATGTTGTCTAATAATTTTACCAAGCGGTAACATATATATGGTAAAGAGGATTGGTCCAAGTACTGAACCCTGAGGAACTCCATGACTGACTCTGGTATATGAAGAAGATTCATTATTTACATGAACAAACTGGAATCTTTCAGTTAAATATGATTCAAACCAGTTTAATGCAGTTCCCTGAATCCCAATATCATATTCAAGCCTCTTTAATAGGATCTTATGATCTACAGTGGGGCAAAAAAGTATTTAGTCAGCCACCAATTGTGTAAGTTCTCCCACTTAAAAAGATCAGAGAGGCCTGTAATTTTCATCATAGGTATACCTCAACTATGAGAGACAAAATGAGGAAAAAAAATCCAGAAAATCACATTGTCTGATTTTTAAAGAATTTATTTGCAAATTATGGTGGAAAATAAGTGGTCAATAACAAAAGTTAATCTCAATACTTTGTTATATAGCCTTTGTTGGCAATGACAGAGGTCAAACGTTTTCTGTAAGTCTTCACAAGGTTTTCACACACTGTTGCTGGTATTTTGGCCCATTCCTCCATGCAGATCTCCTCTAGAGCAGTGATGTTTTGGGGCTGACGCTGGGCAACACGGACTTTCAACTCCCTCCAGAGATTTTCTATGGGGTTGAGATCTGGAGACTGGCTAGGCCACTCCAGGACCTTGAAATGCTTCTTACGAAGCCACTCCTTCGTTGCCCGGGCGGTGTGTTTGGGATCATTGTCATGCTGAAAGACCCAGCCACGTCTCATTTTCAATGCCCTTGCTGATGGAAGGAGGTTTTCACTCTAAATCTTACGATACATGGCCCCATTCATTCTTTCCTTTACACGGATCAGTCGTCCTGGTCCCCTTGCAGAAAAACAGCCCCAAAGCATGATGTTTCCACCCCCATGCTTTACAGTAGGTATGGTGTTCTTTGGATCCAACTCAGCATTCTTTCCCCTCCAAACACGACAAGTTGAGTTTCTACCAAAAAGTTCTATTTTGGTTTCATCTGACCATATGATGTTCTCCCAATCCTCTTCTGGATCATCCAAATGCTCTCTAGCAAACCGCAGACGGGCCTGGACGTGTCCTGGCTTCAGCAGGGGGACACGTCTGGCACTGCAGGATTTGAGTCCATGGCGGCGTAGTGTGTTACTGATGGTAGCCTTTGTTACTTTGGTCCCAGCTCTCTGCAGGTCATTCACTAGGTCCCTCCGTGTGGTTCTGGGATTTTTGCTCACCGTTCTTGTGATCATTTTGACCCCACAGGGTGAGATCTTGCGTGGAGCCCCAGATCGAGGGAGATTATCAGTGGTCTTGTATGTCTTCCATTTTCTAATAATTGCTCCCACAGTTGATTTCTTCACACCAAGCTGCTTACCTATTGCAGATTCAGTCTTCCCAGCCTGGTGAAGGTCTACAATTTTGTTTCTGGTGTCCTTTGACAGCTCTTTGGTCTTGGCCATAGTGGAGTTTGGAGCGTGACTGTTTGAGGTTGTGGACAGGTGTCTTTTATACTGATAACGAGTTCACACAGGTGCCATTAATACAGGTAACGAGTGGAGGACCGAGGAGCCTCTTAAAGAAGTTACAGGTCTGTGAAAGCCAGAAATCTTACTTGTTTGTAGGTGACCAAATACTTATTTTCCACCATAATTTGCAAATAAATTCTTTAAAAATCAGACAATGTGATTTTCTGGATTTTTTTTCCTCATTTTGTCTCTCATAGTTGAGGTATACCTATGATGAAAATTACAGGCCTCTCTGATCTTTTTAAGTGGGAGAACTTACACAATTGGTGGCTGACTAAATACTTTTTTGCCCCACTGTA
>SSNP01000116.1:210966-225574 GCA_006937955.1 Pachypanchax playfairii | reverse complement strand
TACAGTGGGGCAAAAAAGTATTTAGTCAGCCACCAATTGTGTAAGTTCTCCCACTTAAAAAGATCAGAGAGGCCTGTAATTTTCATCATAGGTATACCTCAACTATGAGAGACAAAATGAGGAAAAAAAATCCAGAAAATCACATTGTCTGATTTTTAAAGAATTTATTTGCAAATTATGGTGGAAAATAAGTATTTGGTCACCTACAAACAAGTAAGATTTCTGGCTTTCACAGACCTGTAACTTCTTTAAGAGGCTCCTCGGTCCTCCACTCGTTACCTGTATTAATGGCACCTGTGTGAACTCGTTATCAGTATAAAAGACACCTGTCCACAACCTCAAACAGTCACGCTCCAAACTCCACTATGGCCAAGACCAAAGAGCTGTCAAAGGACACCAGAAACAAAATTGTAGACCTTCACCAGGCTGGGAAGACTGAATCTGCAATAGGTAAGCAGCTTGGTGTGAAGAAATCAACTGTGGGAGCAATTATTAGAAAATGGAAGACATACAAGACCACTGATAATCTCCCTCGATCTGGGGCTCCACGCAAGATCTCACCCTGTGGGGTCAAAATGATCACAAGAACGGTGAGCAAAAATCCCAGAACCACACGGAGGGACCTAGTGAATGACCTGCAGAGAGCTGGGACCAAAGTAACAAAGGCTACCATCAGTAACACACTACGCCGCCATGGACTCAAATCCTGCAGTGCCAGACGTGTCCCCCTGCTGAAGCCAGGACACGTCCAGGCCCGTCTGCGGTTTGCTAGAGAGCATTTGGATGATCCAGAAGAGGATTGGGAGAACATCATATGGTCAGATGAAACCAAAATAGAACTTTTTGGTAGAAACTCAACTTGTCGTGTTTGGAGGGGAAAGAATGCTGAGTTGGATCCAAAGAACACCATACCTACTGTAAAGCATGGGGGTGGAAACATCATGCTTTGGGGCTGTTTTTCTGCAAGGGGACCAGGACGACTGATCCGTGTAAAGGAAAGAATGAATGGGGCCATGTATCGTAAGATTTAGAGTGAAAACCTCCTTCCATCAGCAAGGGCATTGAAAATGAGACGTGGCTGGGTCTTTCAGCATGACAATGATCCCAAACACACCGCCCGGGCAACGAAGGAGTGGCTTCGTAAGAAGCATTTCAAGGTCCTGGAGTGGCCTAGCCAGTCTCCAGATCTCAACCCCATAGAAAATCTCTGGAGGGAGTTGAAAGTCCGTGTTGCCCAGCGTCAGCCCCAAAACATCACTGCTCTAGAGGAGATCTGCATGGAGGAATGGGCCAAAATACCAGCAACAGTGTGTGAAAACCTTGTGAAGACTTACAGAAAACGTTTGACCTCTGTCATTGCCAACAAAGGCTATATAACAAAGTATTGAGATTAACTTTTGTTATTGACCACTTATTTTCCACCATAATTTGCAAATAAATTCTTTAAAAATCAGACAATGTGATTTTCTGGATTTTTTTTCCTCATTTTGTCTCTCATAGTTGAGGTATACCTATGATGAAAATTACAGGCCTCTCTGATCTTTTTAAGTGGGAGAACTTACACAATTGGTGGCTGACTAAATACTTTTTTGCCCCACTGTATAGTATCAAACGCAGCACAGAGATCTAACAGGACAAGTAGAGACACAAGTCCACTGTCTGAGGCCATGAGAATATCATTAGAAACTTTCACCAGTGCTGTTTCAGTGCTATGATGATCTAAATCCTGACTGGAACTCTTCAAAAAGATTATTACTGTGTAGATGATCACATAACTGGTTTGCAACTATCTTTTCTAGAATTTTTTAAATGAAGGGTAAATTTGAGGCTTTCAACATCTCACATTCAGTTTTTGTCTCCTGACATTGATGTAAGGGTAAAGGTCCTACCTGCTTTATCTGTGTTGGCCATGGCGTTCAGGCCGATGTTGTCAAACTTGGAGTCTGTGTTTTCATCCAGCAGGGAGCTGAACTGAAGGAGAAAAAGGACATTTTAATGTGTAAGTTTAAGACTTGTCTGTTCCCTTCAGATTTAATCAGAACCTGATGCCAACTGAACTTGACCTTGTCACCGTATCCAACAATCATCATGTAAAAGTCTTGATTATTTATCTGCTACACTCTGTTGTCGGCCCACGTAAGTCTTTATTAAATGTGTAGTATGTAAGACGAAGAGACCTCGTCATCAAATCATTCACGTAGAAAACCAATCCACCCCCCCTCACCCCTAATTTGGAAAAACTTGTGATGTGAAAATGTTGCCTCATCACCCAGTCCTATTTAGGATATGTGAAAAATAAAGCAGCTGAACTGAGCAGTGCAGGGAACACAGACTGGACTTGAGTATCTCTCAGCTCCTGCAGCTCTGAGACTTCCTTCACTTCATAAACAAACCACCAGGGGGCGTTTTTCTTCTGCAGAACTGATAAAACTGCCACAAACTCACTTCTAATTATCTGAACTAACCTTGTGTTTCCTTTTACATCAGGTGGAGTTTAATCTTGATAATATTATGTTTCATCCATGGATCATTTTCTTCCAAAAACAAACCAATAAACTGCTTCCAGTCTGAGTTCTACCTTCAGCTGAAGATTCATCCTACACTGACCTCCTCAGCTGAAGCAAACATGGAACCATCTTTCTTCAGTTTCTTCTTTGTTTTCTTCATTGAACCTGAAAGAATCCAGAAAACAAAACTAATTATCCTGAAGCTCAGGAGAAGCATCATCACAGTATTTGATGTTCTACGTGCTGTTGAACTAATTTCACAGTAAAACTTAGAACAGACCCAAAGCCTGAGAGAAGTCCAACTCCTCAGACAATTTCCTCTTCCTCTTGATGTCAGGAAGCTCCGTTTCATTGTCTGAACCTCAAGAGAAAAACACAAAGTTTCAATATTTGATCTGTATCATTTCTCACAGTGATGACAATGACTTCATACTATCAAATACAGCTGCATCCTCCTCCTCCAGATCTGGAGCTGAAATATGAAAAAGAAACTGGCTTTAATCACACTAACCAACAGACTTCATGATGTAAAATACAACCTCACGTCCAAAAGAATCTGGTCTCTGTGTGAAATGTAAGTAAAATCTCCCAAACCCATATCTTATTCCCTACCAAACAGAAACATGTAAGATGTTGAAACAGAGATATTTTATCCTCTCAAAGAAAATATCAATTCATTTTACATTTGATGGCAGCAACATGTCTCGGAAAGTTAAAACAGACTTGAAAAGTAATTGGCCCAATTCCAAACCAACAGGAGGAATATTTTACTTCTATATTCATTAAATAGCATCAGTTCACTAATGCCTCTTTTCCACTGGCATCTCCTCAGCCCGCCCGACTCAGCCTAACGCCACATGGCCCGTATTGTCTTGTGTATCCATTGCGTTCACAGAAGTGAGGGTGAAGGCGTGGACGAGGGCGGGCTTTTGTGATACAAGTCTGTGATATAGACAGTAGTCTGACACAGAAAACCCAACAGCGTGGAACGAAGCTTCTCAGGTTCGGTTTCAGAGAAACACCCAGGATTTTTTCCAAGTGTTTCCAGTGGGGCAGCCGCATGCTGAACCACTCAGAGGGCAGCAGTGACAGGGTGGGGGTACTAGCGTCATCAACTATCCTAGCCAATCACTGGCCAACGGATGCTGTGGTCTGACTCAGCCCTGATAGTACTACCTGCAGAGGTGGTACCAAAAAACATGGCTCAGCCCCAAAAATGGATGGTGGAAGTGCTCTCAAAAAGAGCCATGCGGTGCAGTGAGGGGCGGGGCTGAGTAGATGCCAGTGGAAAAGGGACATAACATTACTGAGTATACAAGGAGCATTCTAGAGAGAAAGAGACTCAAGTTGTCAATTAAAAATAGGACTAATTCTCTACTGAACATTGCTGCATGACCTTTTTTGGAGCAAAACCTTCACGATATCCTCCAAATCGAACCAGCCATGATCGCCTTTCTCTCTCCAGATCAGTTCTGCTGAGTGGCGTCCATCCGCTCAATGCCAGCCTCCCTCGCAGTCGGAGAGCACTCCCAGCACCTCTAAAGCTTCGTTCTGCCATAGCCGACAGCCAGTGGTAATCCTGAGCTAGCTTACGTTCATTCCGCGGGTGGATAGCGCCACCTCTCGGGAATTAATGGTTGTCGGACCTGCGCACATAGTAACGGTTGTTTGATTGGACAATGGCCCTTTTGGGGGTGGGGCCAGCGAAAGGTCAATTCCAATCCTGGCTACATTTATCACTGAGTCTAACTTTGTATGCCATAGGAATAGCCACGCCCTCTGCTATCTGCCCCCCTACAATGCCCATAGTCACATCCACTGCAGTGGATCCAGAATCTTTTCATAAGTGGTGTCAGATACGCTGCTATAGTGTAGACTTTGGAATATGGTGTTTATTGAAAAAATGTGTTTTGTACAATATTTGGTGGATATTGATGAGTTCACAATGACACACTGACTCCGCCCTCATACAGCATCTCACATTGTGATCTGACAGCAGAATGTACTTTACAAAAATATCCATCATGTAGTTTCATCACCAAGAAATTAGCAACAAACAGAGTAACAGGTGATCTGCCTGATGTTAAAGCAGAACTAAGTAAGTTTTTTCACCTCAATAAATGTTTTCTAGAGTCCCTGTGGGGGTAAACAAGGACTTGGCGGGGTGATTCGTGGGTCCCTCCCCTCCCTCCGGGGTCTGTGTCCTGAAAGCAGCACTTGCAACTTTCAGTGGATCGGACCCGACTAATCTCGCGAGAACAAACCTGCTTTACGGCACTCACACTCACGTACATAAATACAAGCATGAAGCCCTTGCCGTTGTTAGCAACGCCACCCTTAGGAGCGCAAAGATGACAATAATACTCACCTGTCGAGACATTTTCTTGGTTTTGTTTTTCTTTCTTCTTGCAAAAGCGTTCTCTGTGCGTTGTTGCGGCGGGGGTGGGGGGGTCTGCAGTGGCGGGGGAACGTTACGACAGTGAGCTTTCACAGGGGACCAGTAGGGGGAGAGCGAGAGCAAAACTTACTTAGTTCTGCTTTAATATCTGAGGCAATCCGCCAAAAAAGCAACAAAACACTGCAATCAAACGAGCAGCAGCAGTTTAATGAATTCAGTCTAAGACCTGCAGTCTGAACGGAGACCTGCAGTCTGAACGGAGACCTGCAGTCTGAACGGAGACCTGCAGTGTGAACGCAGTCTAAGACCTGCAGTGTGAACGCAGTCTAAGACCTGCAGTGTGAACGGAGACCTGCAGTCTGAACGGAGACCTGCAGTCTGAACGGAGACCTGCAGTGTGAACGCAGTCTAAGACCTGCAGTCTGAACGGAGACCTGCAGTGTGAACGCAGTCTAAGACCTGCAGTGTGAACGGAGACCTGCAGTGTGAACGCAGTCTAAGACCTGCAGTGTGAACGGAGACCTGCAGTCTGAACGGAGACCTGCATGTAAGATATATTTTATATACATTATTATTAAGCTTCTGACCAGTGGGTGGCTGCAGCCCACCAGGCCCCCCTTGATGGAGCCCCTGCCACTGTGGACTCACCAACTTCATGGAAACTGTCATTAACAGAATTCAGCTGTCCAGCAGTCCAGATGTTTCACCATCAGAAAACATCTGGAGCATCATGAAACCACAAAGACCAGGACTGTTGAGCACCAGACAAGGATGGGACAAGGTTCCTCTCCTAAAACTCAAGCAGCTGTTCTCCTCACTTCCAGATGTTTAAGAAGAGAAAATGCTGCACAAAGATCAACATCCTCCTGATCCAACTTCCACAATGAGCTGATAAAATATCTGACATGTTTCTGTTCTGTTGGGATACGATGTGAGAACTACTGATCCTTACAGTCACATTTCACACACAATCCAGACTTTTTAAGATAGAAGTTGTACCTTACAGAAACCCAGGGTCGTTACCTTCATCATCATCTCCAGGATCCATGAAGGTTCCTCCCTCCTCCCCCAATTCATCTTCAAAGTCTTCCTCGTCCATGCTGCCCAGAGACACCTCTTCATCATCTAGGTCATCTGAGTCCGAACCGTCCGAGTCTGAAACCCCCGTGACTTTCTTGGCTGTTTTACTCTTCATGCTCCTGACAGAGGAAGAGGAGAAGATGATGAAGATTATGACTGATCTGGTTCTGTTTGGTCCAGTCCACCATCACCTGATCCCAAATAAACTCATCAACCTTATTTTTGAATCAGAATCAGAACCGAACCAAACCAGGAGCTCATGGAATGATAAACAGATACTTCACATTAAGATCTGATCAGACGTTTAATCAAAGCTGATGTTCTGAATCAAACACAAACCAAATCGGACCTCAGTGAAATTCACAACTCCCTCCTGATGAAATCTGGACCACATGGTGTTCTGATGACTGACACGTCTGTGTTCACAGTTCTGAAACAACTAAATCGGACCGAGCTGCAGGAACAACAGCACGAAAGAAAAGACCAGAAACCTGGACTTTGTCGGGTTCTGGTTCAACCCACCAAGGGAACTGTGACACCTGCAGGTTTCATTCATTCTGAAGTTTGATGCTTTCAGGACTCAATAAAGGATGAAGAGGATAAATTCTGGAGTTTGAACTGGACCAGAACAACAGAACCTGTTTATTTGTTAATGTAAAAACAGAAAACTCACGATGCAAAATCCAGATCATCATCAGCCACGTCGGTGAAGTACGAGTCTCCCTCGAAGGAATCTGTTCCAATCCCAGAAACACAAACCAGATGTTGTGTTACCAGGAAGGTCCAAACAAGATAAACTATCACTAGGTGAGGACTGGGATCGAACCACAGTCAGATTCACAGTCCTGGATTTAACTTCTTCCTACACTCGGTCTCGTATTTCCCTGCAGATGTTGTGAAACATCTGGTAAAGTATCTTCACTTTGAATTCTGCCTCCAACTTTACCAAGAAGTTTCTCAAACTCGTCATCATCCACGTCCTCCACACTCTCATCGTCTCCGTCTCCTCGTGGGCGACGACTCTGTTTCTCCTGCTCACGTTTCTTAAAGAAGCTGGAGAGAAAAGGGAACATGAGGGAGAACCAGATCCAGCTGTGAAACCAGCGCGAGGTCTGAGACTCACCGATGGAAGAAGATCTCATTGACAGGAATCTGACTTTCGTCTTTGGACAGAAACTCTGGACAGTTGACTGAAAACAAACCCCGAGTGAAACTAGAGTCACAGCTGCAGTCTGGAATGAGGGAGAAGTTCAAAGCTCACCTGGTAACGAGTTGGCAGGTGATCTCTGTTTGGGCTTCAGAACCGCACAGTCTGTGTTTTCTGAAGAACAAAAACATGAAAGTGGATTTATCAGAACCTGATGAAGATTCTGTCTCTACATCTTTAGACTGTTTTTATGTTTTTTATGTCTTCTCCGTGTCCAACCCAAACCTGAAATCTGTTTCAGAACCATCTGGGCTGAGTGGTTCTGGTTCTGACAGATGGAACAGAAATCTCTTTGAACTGAGCTCCAGTTTGAACCCACTGAATGTTTTCTGGAAACATCTCCCACTAGATCACCAGAACTGGGAAATGTAAGTTAGAAAACCCAGTCAGACCAGAACCTGGTTTCTGACCCAGTTCTGGTCCAAATCTGAGAGCAGGAAGCTGCTATAGGCTCAGTGAGCTGTCAGTCAATCAAAAGCTAATGATGCTGTTACCGTATCAACAATGTTTCCATGGAAACGACTCTGTAGCTGACTGTTTCTTACGTTTTCCCTTCAGCTGTTTGGGGTTCCTGAAGACAAAGCGATCCAGGAACCGGATGAGGGTGAAGTCCTGCAGCGGGTCACCGGAGTACTGGATGGACTCTCCCTGCAGAAACTCAAACAAGTTAACCAGACACAAGTTAACCAATCAAAGAGCTGCTGAGTGACGGCGCCTTTACCTGCAGGATAGTTTTTGCAAACAGCGACACAGATGGGTGGAAGTGCAGAGAGAGCTGCAGAGAAACAAATGGGTTCTGATCAGAAACCCGGTTAGACCTTCTGACCCATTTTCTACCAAATAATCGCTGAAGGAAAAAGTCGACACCCAGATCAACGGGACTCAGATCAGCTGATGTCAGGAAGTAAAACAGCTGACTAGTAGTGTCAACAAGAGGCCACGCCTTCACTTCAGTGTTCCGTACTCACCCTGTGTAGCTCCCATAACGTAGCGCGATCGGCGCCACAGAACAATGGGTTTCTGTGTACTGGGTCATAGTTCTGCGAGCTTCTCCGTCCTTAAAGGAAATGAGAGAAACATCAGAACACGTCTGTCTGGATCAGACGGGTCGGATCAGAACTGCACATACCTTCTAGGTTCTGGTGATGGACCCATGATGAAGTGGGTTTGATCTTCTGAGTCTCTGCACTCACTCTTCCTCCAAGTTTGTCTGCATCTCCAAAGTGCTCTTCCTCATCATCGTTCTCCTCTTTCAGGTCTTTAAACTCCTCCTCTTCCTCCCCGTCCTGACAGAACCAAACCCACAAACAGGACGTGTTTACAAACTACAGAGTTTCACTACGTGTGTTCATGTTGGTGCTGATCCACTAGACTGTTCTGAACTAAGCTGACCGGGTCTAGACCAGGTTCTGTTGATGTTTTCTCACCTCCACTTCCTGCAGCAGCATCTTTAGACCTGGTTTAGCCTTCATGACCTCTGACACAAGGAACAGCGCTCCGCAGGCGAAGCTTGCGTTCTGCTCGGCACCAACCTGCAGCAGTCGCTTGATGAAGGCTTTGATCCGCCGCGGCGCCACGTCTGCTTTCATTGATTTGTAGAGCAGGTTAAGGAACATGTTCTGCCTTGAGGAACCGGACAGTCCAGGATCCAGTAGCTTCCTGTAGAGAACAACAGAATCTTCATCTGCTTCTGCCCGTTTGACCTCTGACCTCACACAGAATCAAATACAAATCCAATGAAAGAATTTTATTTGAGTTTTATTTATTTATGATCATGAAGTATTTCCTACCTGTACAGAGCCACGTAGAACCGGTCCGATACGCTCTGCTGAGAATCCAACACTTGGAAGAGCAACATGAGTGCCTGCACAGCCGTGTTGAACTTAGCTAGATGAACCACTCTGAACAACGTGTCCAGCTGCTCCTTGACTTTCTCGTCTCCGGCGCCAGCATACGGGTAAGCCCGGTTCACGCCTGACAGCAGGGCGCTCAGCATCTTGGACTCCACATCCTTCTTCTTGATGCAGGCACGGAAGAACGAGAAGTAGACAGTAATAAGCTTGGCGGCGAGCTCAGCCTCGTCATGACTCAGCAACACCTGGCTGAGAAAGCAAACGGCGTAGTACTGGGCCTTGGCACCGATGTTGGGTCGGAACATGAGGCGCTCCACCTCGCAGCACACCACCGTCTTCATGTTGGGATGCTGGTGCAGCAGCGTCTCCAGCAGGTGCGATGCCTTGGCTGCCGTCTTGTACTCAGGATCTCCCAACTTGTTGACCACCTGGATCAGCAGTGCCCGCTCCTGCTCAGGGCGGTTGCACAGCAGCTCGTGGGCGGCGGCCAGCGCCTTCGCTTTGGTGGCTGCCACCGTGTCGTGAGCCACCGTGTCCAGAGCCACCACGAACTCTGCCACATGGAGCTTTAGCTGGTGCTCAAAGTACCAGAGGATGAGGCGACGGTCACGGGCATCACGGTTGCCGCTGGCCTTTTCCTCCAGCTGGTCAAAGGGATGCAGGGGAAAGGGGCGGAGCTTCCTGTTCTCTGGCAGCAGATTGGACAGCAGCAGCTCCCGCAGCGTATCTAGCGCCATCAGGCCCATCCGCCGGCTGCCTTTCTTCTTCATCATTGACACTAGCGTCTCCACATGCTCCAACATGTGAACAGGAGCTTCCTGGATCAGAACCGTCATGGCGGCCATCCTGTCAGCCAAGACGCCGGAGGAGACAATTGACTTCATCCAGGCCGAGTTGGCTCCTTTCTGCAGGTTCTTCTTGGTTCTATAGAGCTCCACCTCAGTCTGAAACAGCTGCTGAGCCAGTGACTTGTAACGGGTCACCAGTGCAGGATCTTGTGGCGCCATCGAGCTTTCAGCAGCATATTCCATCTCAAACCACTTCCCACCAGGTTTGATGAGCAGAACCTGCCTTGGTTGGAACTCAAACACGTTTGTGTTCTGCTTTGTCTTTTTCCCAGCTGAAACCGGATCTTTTTCTTTCTTCTTCAGTTTCACCTCTTTTAACTGAGCAACGGACTTTTGTTCCTGCTCTGACACCTTCTGAACTTTGACCTTTGTACTGTCCTTCTTGTCTGCAACATCGTGGTCCTCCAGCTGGTCCGGGATGTTCTGCTGCCCGGCGTAGCCCCGGATACCCAGTTTGGTGATGAACCTCTCAAGCTCGCCTTCTTCCAGGTCGTCAATGGCTCCTTTCATCCCTCCATCGATGAGCTCGCGGGAGTCGTCAACACTGGCGAGGAAGACATAATCTGCCTATAGACAGAAATCCCCAGTTATCCTCCACTATTGTGATATTTTCATTAGAAAATGTTATTTCTCATTTTCTATTCTAATTTCAACTCAATTACAAACACATTTGACTTTTAATCTGTTAGTTTTACCTAATTAAACCATTTCCTGTTTAATCCAGTTTAGGTTTAGAGATTTATACATGAAAGAAGTTTCACCAACATGCTTCAGTTTCCACAAAGCAGCAAATAACTGAATGCAACATGAAATTCTAGAATATCACTAAACACAGTAGCTCTGTGACATTACCAGTAATTTGCTTTCTCTTTAGTATTTCTTGGTAGTTTTATCCTCGGGAAATATTAACTTTTTGAAGTACTTTATTCTGATTTGGATTCTGTGCTCACTGAAGAATTTTTGCTTGATTTGTCAGTTTTTTGCCACTTGTTGTGATGTGTAACCATGACAACGAGAGACTTGTTCACAGGAAAGAGCTCAAATATTTCCAAGGCTCATCTTAATTATAACTTTAAGGAAAATGTTGTTGTGCATTTGTAGCAACATCTGGAGACTTTAATCCCGCCTCTCTCTCCTCTACACTGCCAACATTTCAACAGTTTGTCAGCTGTTCCACCAGAGAAAACTAAACACTGGACTTGTTCTAAATATCAGGGAAGCATACAGGTCCTTTACACGACCTGCTCTTGGTAAGGCAGATTATTATCTTGTTGTTCTCTGCTCAGTGTACAAACCCATTGTCCAGAGGTAACCTGTGATCTAAAGAACTGAGAGGAGGTGGACACAGGAAGCTGAAGAAAGTCTGTGAGCCACATGGAGAGGACGTCAATGTTATGACTGAGTGTGTTAAAACCTGATTATTAAAACCTGTGTGGAGAACATCATTCCCACCAGAACAGTGAAGTGCTTCCCTAATAACAAACCCTGGATCATCAGTGACCTGAAAGAACTGCTGAACAAGAAAAAAAGAGCTTTCAGGGAGGGAGACAGGGACGTATTGAGACTTAGACAAAGAGAACATGTTGAAGACTTGGTAACCTGCAGGTTACCAAGTCTTCAACACAAGCAGCTGGAATTCCACAACGACCAGCAGCCCTGAGGTAACTAGTAGTAAACCTAAGAAACCACCACATCCTTCCCAAAAACTGAACTAATACAAGAGAAACTAAACCAGGATCAACACTGGACCTGGCAACCCAGCAGGAACATCAGGGAGGTTTTCTACATGAATGATGTGATGACGAGGTTTAATTCTTTACATACTAACGGAGGTTCTATTGGAGTCCAGTACAAGAGCTCATTGCCACTTCTGCCCAAGTCACCTCACTCACAGCTGTTATTTGACTCCTTCATCAATCTACAAACAAATCTGAATAGCTTCCATTGAACCTCGTGATTTTCGTTAACTTACCCGAGTTCCTCCGAGCCGTAAAACCTCCTCCAGGTTGAGCTCCTCTTCACCTCCATCCTCATCTTCGCTCTTCTCCAACAGAACTTCCTCCTCCTCTTCAGACCGAATCGGTTCGGACTTTCTGTGTCGACTGTTTCTCTTCGCCATGCTGGTTACAGTGTGAGAGGAAGTACCCTAACCCGGAAGCAGGAGGAGCATGAAAACCTGCCTACCCTGGGCAGCAGCGCCCCCACTGGTCAGAGTGAGAACAGCACTGATGACCTGGTATGCATTCTTCTTCTCCTTCCAGCTGCTCCCTTCAGGAGTCTCCACAGCAAGTCCTCTGTCTCCATCTGTCCATTTGTCCTCTCCATCTTCCTCTCTCACACCAACCAACCACATGTCCTCTTTCCATATGTCTCCTCTTTGGTCTTCCTCTAGACCTCCAACCTGGCAGTTCGCACCTCAGCATCCTTTTCCCAATAAACCCACTGTCCCTCCTCTGGACATGTCCAAACCATCTATGTCTGACTTTATCTCCAAATAATTTAACAAGTGTCATCCTTCTGATGGACTTGTTCCTGATCCCGTCCACCCTCGTTTTCTCTGTACCTCTCCATCAGTCTAGCAGAAAGATCGCCTCTCGTTTGGAGGACCAGGGGTTCGATCCCCAGTGCTGACAGGCTACGTGTCAAAGTATCCTTGGGCAAGATACTGAACCTGCAACTGCTCCCGTACAAAAAGGCTGTCCTCTGCTCCTCACCTTGGGGGTCAATTTCCCCAAGACAGATTAATAAAGGAAATATAATTATCAACTTTCTCAAAGTAAATACTACATCTGTAGTACATCTGTAGTACATCTGTAGTACATCTGTAGTATTGTTCCTTGGCATGAAGCTGCTCACACACATTCACTTCTGTCCCTAGTCTAGTTCCTGTCCCTATTCTAGTTCCTGTCCTTAGTCTAGTTTCTGTTCCTAGTCTAGTTCCTGTCCTTAGTCTAGTTCCTGTCCTTAGTCTAGTTTCTGTTCCTAGTCTAGTTCCTGTCCTTAGTCTAGTTCCTGTCCCTCGTCTAGTTCCTGTCCTTAGTCTAGTTTCTGTTCCTAGTCTAGTTTCTGTTCCTAGTCTAGTTTCTGTCCCTAGTCTAGTTCCTGTCCCTCGTCTAGTTCCTGTCCTTAGTCTAGTTTCTGTTCCTAGTCTAGTTCCTGTCCTTAGTCTAGTTCCTGTCCTTAGTCTAGTTTCTGTTCCTAGTCTAGTTCCTGTCCCTAGTCTAGTTTCTGTCCTTAGTTTAGTTTCTGTCCTTAGTCTAGTTTCTGTTCCTAGTCTAGTTTCTATTTCTAGTCTAGTTTCTGTCCTTAGTCTAGTTCCTGTCCTTAGTCTAGTTTCTATTCTTAGTCTAGTTTCTGTTCCTAGTCTAGTTCCTGTCCTTAGTCTAGTTTCTGTCCTCGTCTAGTTTCTGTCCCTCGTCTAGTTCCTGTCCTTTGTCTAGTTTCTGTTCCTAGTCTAGTTCCTGTCCTTAGTCTAGTTCCTGTCCCTCGTCTAGTTCCTGTCCTTTGTCTAGTTTCTGTTCCTTGTCTATTTTCTTTCCTAGTCTAGTTTCTGTTCCTAGTCTAGTTCCTGTCCTTAGTCTAGTTTCTGTTCCTAGTCTAGTTTCTGTCCCTAGTCTAGTTCCTGTCCTTAGTCTAGTTTCTATTCCTAGTCTAGTTTCTATTCCTAGTCTAGTTCCTGTCCTTAGTCTAGTTCCTGTCCTCGTCTAGTTCCTGTCCTTAGTCTAGTTTCTGTTCCTAGTCTAGTTTCTATTTCTAGTCTAGTTTCTGTTCCTAGTCTAGTTCCTGTCCTTAGTCTAGTTCCTGTCCCTCGTCTAGTTCCTGTCCTTAGTCTAGTTCCTGTCCCTCGTCTAGTTCCTGTTCCTAGTCTAGTTCCTGTCCTTATTCTAGTTTCTGTTCCTACTCTAGTTTCTATTTCTAGTCTAGTTTCTTTCCTAGTCTAGTTCCTGTCCTTAGTCTAGTTCCTGTCCCTCGTCTAGTTCCTGTCCTTAGTCTAGTTTCTGTTCCTAGTCTAGTTTCTGTTTCTAGTCTAGTTCCTGTCCCTAGTCTAGTTCCTGTCCTTAGCCTAGTTTCTGTTCCTAGTCTAGTTTCTGTTCCTCGTCTAGTTCCTGTCTAGTCTAGTTCCTGTTCCTAGTCTAGTTCCTGTCCTTAGTCTAGTTCCTGTCCCTCGTCTAGTTCCTGTCCTTAGTCTAGTTTCTGTTCCTAGTCTAGTTTCTGTTCCTAGTCTAGTTTCTGTTCCTAGTCTAGTTCCTGTCCTTAGTCTAGTTCCTGTCCTCATCTAGTTCCTGTCCTTAGTCTAGTTTCTGTTCCTAGTCTAGTTTCTATTTCTAGTCTAGTTTCTGTCCCTAGTCTAGTTCCTGTCTCTCGTCTAGTTCCTGTCCTTAGTCTAGTTTCTGTTCTTAGTCTAGTTTCTGTTCCTAGTCTAGTTTCTGTTCCTAGTCTAGTTCCTGTCCCTAGTCTAGTTCCTGTCCTTAGTCTAGTTCCTGTCCCTCGTCTAGTTCCTGTCCTTAGTCTAGTTTCTGTTCCTAGTCTAGTTTCTATTTCTAGTCTAGTTTCTGTCCCTAGTCTAGTTCCTGTCCTTAGTCTAGTTTCTGTTCCTAGTCTAGTTTCTGTTCCTAGTCTAGTTCCTGTCCCTAGTCTAGTTCCTGTCCTTAGTCTAGTTCCTGTCCCTCGTCTAGTTCCTGTCCTTAGTCTGGTTTCTGTTCCTAGTCTAGTTT
>SSNP01000116.1:176216-210915 GCA_006937955.1 Pachypanchax playfairii | reverse complement strand
GTCCCTCGTCTAGTTCTATTCCTAGTCTAGTTTCTGTTCCTAGTTTAGTTTCTGTTCCTAGTCTAGTTCCTGTCCTTAGTCTAGTTTCTGTTCCTAGTCTAGTTTCTGTTTCTAGTCTAGTTCCTGTCCTTCGTCTAGTTCCTGTCCCTCGTCTAGTTCCTGTCCTTAGTCTAGTTTCTGTTCCTGGTCTAGTTTCTATTCCTAGTCTAGTTTCTGTTCCTAGTTTAGTTCCTGTTCCTAGTCTAGTTCCTGTCCTTAGTCTAGTTTCTGTTCCTACTCTAGTTTCTATTTCTAGTCTAGTTTCTGTTCCTAGTCTAGTTCCTGTCCTTAGTCTAGTTCCTGTCCCTCGTCTAGTTCCTGTCCTTAGTCTAGTTTCTGTTCCTAGTCTAGTTTCTATTCCTAGTCTAGTTTCTGTTCCTAGTTTAGTTTCTGTTCCTAGTCTAGTTCCTGTCCTTAGTCTAGTTCCTGTCCCTCGTCTAGTTCCTGTCCTTCGTCTAGTTTCTGTTCCTAGTCTAGTTCCTGTCTTTAGTCTAGTTTCTGTTCCTAGTCTAGTTCCTGTCCTTAGTCTCGTTTCTATTCCTAGTCTAGTTTCTGTTCCTAGTCTAGTTCCTGTCCTTAGTCTAGTTCCTGTCCCTCGTCTAGTTCCTGTCCTTAGTCTCGTTTCTGTTCCTAGTCTAGTTTCTATTTCTAGTCTAGTTTCTGTTCCTAGTCTAGTTCCTGTCCTTGTCTAGTTCCTGTCCTTAGTCTAGGTTCTGTTCCTACTCTAGTTTCTGTTCCTAGTCTAGTTCCTGTCCTTAGTCTAGTTCCTGTCCCTCGTCTAGTTCCTGTCCTTAGTCTAGTTTCTGTTCCTAGTCTAGTTTCTATTTCTAGTCTAGTTTCTGTTCCTAGTTTAGTTTCTGTTCCTAGTCTAGTTCCTGTCCTTAGTCTAGTTTCTATTCCTATTCTAGTTTCTGTTCCTAGTCTAGTTCCTGTCTTTAGTCTAGTTCCTGTCCCTCGTCTAGTTCCTGTCCTTAGTCTCGTTTCTGTTCCTAGTCTAGTTTCTTTTCTAGTCTAGTTTCTGTTCCTAGTCTAGTTCCTGTCCTCGTCTAGTTCCTGTCCTTAGTCTAGTTCCTGTCCCTCTTCTAGTTCCTGTCCTTAGTCTAGTTTCTGTTCTTAGTCTAGTTTCTTTTCCTAGTCTAGTTCCTTTCCTTAGTCTAGTTTCTGTTCCTAGTCTAGTTTCTATTTCTAGTCTAGTTTCTGTTCCTAGTCTAGTTCCTGTCCTTAGTCTAGTTTCTATTCCTAGTCTAGTTTCTTTTCCTAGTCTAGTTTCTTTTCCTAGTCTAGTTCCTGTCCCTAGTCTAGTTCCTGTCCTTAGTCTAGTTCCTGTCCCTCTTCTAGTTCCTGTCCTTAGTCTAGTTTCTGTTCCTAGTCTAGTTTCTGTTTCTAGTCTAGTTCCTGTCCTTCGTCTAGTTTCTATTCCTAGTCTAGTTTCTGTTCCTAGTCTAGTTTCTGTTCCTAGTCTAGTTTCTATTTCTAGTCTAGTTTCTGTCCCTAGTCTAGTTCCTGTCCTTAGTCTAGTTTCTATTCCTAGTCTAGTTTCTGTTCCTAGTCTAGTTCCTGTCCTTAGTCTATTTCCTGTTCTTGTCTAGTTCCTGTCCTTAGTCTAGTTTCTGTTCCTCGTCTAGTTTCTATTTCTAGTCTAGTTTCTGTCCCTAGTCTAGTTCCTGTCCTTAGTCTAGTTTCTATTCCTAGTCTAGTTTCTGTTCCTAGTCTAGTTCCTGTCCTTAGTCTAGTTCCTGTCCTCGTCTAGTTCCTGTCCTTAGTCTAGTTTCTGTTCCTAGTCTAGTTTCTATTTCTAGTCTAGTTTCTGTTCCTAGTCTAGTTCCTGTCCTTAGTCTAGTTTCTATTTCTAGTCTAGTTTCTGTCCTTCGTCTAGTTCCTGTCCTTAGTCTAGTTTCTGTTCTTAGTCTAGTTCCTGTCCTTAGTCTAGTTTCTGTTCCTAGTCTAGTTTCTATTTCTAGTCTAGTTTCTGTTCCTAGTCTAGTTCCTGTCTTCGTCTAGTTCCTGTCCTTAGTCTAGTTTCTGTTCCTAGTCTAGTTTCTGTTCCTAGTCTAGTTCCTGTCCTTAGTCTAGTTTCTATTCCTAGTCTAGTTTCTGTTCCTACTCTAGTTTCTATTTCTAGTCTAGTTTCTGTTCCTAGTCTAGTTCCTGTCCTTAGTCTAGTTCCTGTCCCTCGTCTAGTTCCTGTCCTTAGTCTAGTTTCTGTTCCTCGTCTAGTTTCTGTTCCTAGTCTAGTTCCTGTCCTTAGTCTGGTTTCTGTTCCTAGTCTAGTTTCTATTTCTAGTCTAGTTTCTGTTCCTAGTCTAGTTCCTGTCCTTAGTCTAGTTTCTATTCCTAGTCTAGTTTCTGTTCCTAGTCTCGTTTCTGTCCCTAGTCTAGTTCCTGTCCCTCGTCTAGTTCCTGTCCTTAGTCTAGTTTCTGTTCCTAGTCTAGTTTCTATTCTTAGTCTAGTTCCTGTCCTTAGTCTAGTTCCTGTCCTTAGTCTAGTTTCTGTTCCTAGTCTAGTTTCTGTTCCTAGTCTAGTTCCTGTCCTTAGTCTAGTTCCTGTCCTCGTCTAGTTCCTGTCCTTAGTCTAGTTTCTGTTCCTAGTCTAGTTTCTGTCCCTAGTCTAGTTCCTGTCCCTAGTCTAGTTCCTGTCCTTAGTCTGGTTTCTGTTGCTAGTCTAGTTTCTATTCCTAGTCTAGTTTCTGTTCCTAGTCTAGTTCCTGTCCTTAGTCTAGTTCCTGTCCTCGTCTAGTTCCTTTCCTTAGTCTAGTTTCTGTTCCTATTCTAGTTTCTGTTCCTAGTCTAGTTTCTGTTCCTAGTCTAGTTCCTGTCCTTAGTCTAGTTCCTGTCCCTCGTCTAGTTCCTGTCCTTAGTCTAGTTCCTGTCCTTGGTCTAGTTTCTGTTCCTAGTCTAGTTTCTGTTCCTAGTCTCGTTTCTGTTCCTAGTCTAGTTCCTGTCCTCGTCTAGTTCCTGTCCTTAGTCTAGTTTCTGTTCCTACTCTAGTTTCTTTTTCTAGTCTAGTTTCTGTTCCTTGTCTAGTTCCTGTCCTTAGTCTAGTTTCTGTTCCTAGTCTAGTTTCTATTCCTAGTCTAGTTTCTGTTCCTAGTTTAGTTTCTGTTCCTAGTCTAGTTCCTGTCCTTAGTCTAGTTTCTGTTCCTACTCTAGTTTCTGTTTCTAGTCTAGTTTCTGTTCCTAGTCTAGTTCCTGTCCTTAGTCTAGTTCCTGTCCTCGTCTAGTTCCTGTCCTTAGTCTAGTTTCTGTTCCTAGTCTAGTTTCTGTTTCTAGTCTAGTTTCTGTCCCTCGTCTAGTTCCTGTCCTTAGTCTAGTTTCTGTTCCTAGTCTAGTTCCTGTCCTTAGTCTAGTTCCTGTCCCTCGTCTAGTTCCTGTCCTTAGTCTAGTTTCTGTTCCTAGTCTAGTTTCTATTTCTAGTCTAGTTTCTGTCCCTAGTCTAGTTCCTGTCCTTAGTTTAGTTTCTATTCCTAGTCTAGTTTCTGTTCCTAGTTTAGTTTCTGTTCCTAGTCTAGTTCCTGTCCTTAGTCTAGTTTCTGTTCCTAGTCTAGTTTCTGTCCCTAGTCTAGTTCCTGTCCTTAGTCTAGTTTCTATTCCTAGTCTAGTTTCTATTCCTAGTCTAGTTCCTGTCCTTAGTCTAGTTCCTGTCCTCATCTAGTTCCTGTCCTTAGTCTAGTTTCTGTTCCTAGTCTAGTTTCTGTTCCTAGTCTAGTTTCTGTTCCTAGTCTAGTTTCTGTTCCTAGTTTAGTTTCTGTTCCTAGTCTAGTTCCTGTCCTTAGTCTAGTTTCTGTTCCTAGTCTAGTTTCTATTTCTAGTCTAGTTTCTGTTCCTAGTCTAGTTCCTGTCCTCGTCTAGTTCCTGTCCTTAGTCTAGTTTCTGTTCCTACTCTAGTTTCTATTTCTAGTCTAGTTTCTGTTCCTAGTCTAGTTCCTGTCCTTAGTCTAGTTCCTGTCCCTCGTCTAGTTCCTGTCCTTAGTCTAGTTTCTGTTCCTAGTCTAGTTTCTATTCCTAGTCTAGTTTCTGTTCCTAGTCTAGTTTCTGTTCCTAGTCTAGTTCCTGTCCTTAGTCTAGTTCCTGTCCTCATCTAGTTCCTGTCCTTAGTCTAGTTTCTGTTCCTAGTCTAGTTTCTATTTCTAGCCTAGTTTCTGTTCCTAGTCTAGTTCCTGTCCTTAGTCTAGTTCCTGTCCCTCGTCTAGTTCCTGTCCTTAGTCTAGTTTCTGTTCCTAGTCTAGTTTCTGTTCCTAGTCTAGTTCCTGTCCCTAGTCTAGTTCCTGTCCTTAGTCTAGTTCCTGTCCCTCATTTAGTTCCTGTCCTTAGTCTAGTTTCTGTTCCTAGTCTAGTTTCTGTTCCTAGTCTAGTTTCTATTTCTAGTCTAGTTTCTGTTCCTAGTCTAGTTCCTGTCCTTAGTCTAGTTCCTGTCCTTAGTCTAGTTCCTGTCCCTCGTCTAGTTCCTGTCCTTAGTCTAGTTTCTATTCCTAGTCTAGTTTCTGTTCCTAGTCTAGTTCCTGTTCCTAGTCTAGTTCCTGTCCTTAGTCTAGTTTCTGTTCCTAGTCTAGTTTCTATTTCTAGTCTAGTTTCTGTTCCTAGTCTAGTTCCTGTCCTTAGTCTAGTTCCTGTCCCTCGTCTAGTTCCTGTCCCTCGTCTAGTTCCTGTCCTTAGTCTAGTTTCTGTTCCTAGTCTAGTTCCTGTCCTTAGTCTAGTTCCTGTCCCTCGTCTAGTTCCTGTCCTTAGTCTAGTTTCTGTTCCTAGTCTAGTTTCTATTTCTAGTCTAGTTTCTGTCCCTAGTCTAGTTCCTGTCCTTAGTCTAGTTTCTATTCCTAGTCTAGTTTCTGTTCCTAGTCTAGTTCCTGTCCCTAGTCTAGTTCCTGTCCTCGTCTAGTTCCTGTCCTTAGTCTAGTTTCTGTTCCTACTCTAGTTTCTATTTCTAGTCTAGTTCCTGTCCCTCGTCTAGTTCCTGTCCTTAGTCTAGTTTCTGTTCCTAGTCTAGTTTCTATTCCTAGTCTAGTTCCTGTCCTTAGTCTAGTTCCTGTCCTCATCTAGTTCCTGTCCTTAGTCTAGTTTCTGTTCCTAGTCTAGTTTCTATTTCTAGTCTAGTTTCTGTCCCTAGTCTAGTTCCTGTCCCTCGTCTAGTTCCTGTCCTTAGTCTAGTTTCTATTCCTAGTCTAGTTTCTGTTCCTAGTCTAGTTCCTGTCCTCGTCTAGTTCCTGTCCTTAGTCTGGTTTCTGTTCCTAGTCTAGTTTCTATTCCTAGTCTAGTTTCTGTTCCTAGTCTAGTTCCTGTCCTTAGTCTAGTTTCTGTTCCTAGTCTAGTTTCTATTTCTAGTCTAGTTTCTGTTCCTAGTCTAGTTCCTGTCCTTAGTCTAGTTTCTGTTCCTAGTCTAGTTTCTGTCCCTAGTCTAATTTCTGTCCCTTGTCTAGTTTCTGTTCCTAGTCTAGTTCCTGTCCTTAGTCTAGTTCCTGTCCTTAGTCTAGTTTCTGTTCCTAGTCTAGTTCCTGTCCCTAGTCTAGTTCCTGTCCTTAGTCTAGTTCCTGTCCCTTGTTTAGTTCCTGTCCTTAGTCTAGTTTCTGTTCCTAGTCTAGTTTCTGTTCCTAGTCTAGTTTCTGTCCCTAGTCTAGTTCCTGTCCCTCGTCTAGTTCCTGTCCTTAGTCTAGTTTCTGTTCCTAGTCTAGTTTCTATTCCTAGTCTAGTTTCTGTTCCTAGTCTAGTTCCTGTCCTTAGTCTAGTTTCTGTTCCTTGTCTAGTTCCTGTCCTTAGTCTAGTTCCTGTCCTCATCTAGTTCCTGTCCTTAGTCTAGTTTCTGTTCCTAGTCTAGTTTCTATTTCTAGTCTAGTTTCTGTCCCTAGTCTAGTTCCTGTCCCTCGTCTAGTTCCTGTCCTTAGTCTAGTTTCTATTCCTAGTCTAGTTTCTGTTCCTAGTCTAGTTCCTGTCCCTAGTCTAGTTCCTGTCCTTAGTCTAGTTCCTGTCCCTCGTCTAGTTCCTGTCCCTCGTCTAGTTCCTGTCCTTAGTCTAGTTTCTGTCCTTAGTCTAGTTTCTGTTCCTAGTCTAGTTTCTGTTCCTAGTCTAGTTCCTGTCCTTAGTCTAGTTCCTGTCCTTAGTCTAGTTCCTGTCCCTCGTCTAGTTCCTGTCCTTAGTCTAGTTTCTGTTCCTAGTCTAGTTTCTGTTCCTAGTCTAGTTCCTGTCCCTAGTCTAGTTCCTGTCCTTAGTCTAGTTCCTGTCCCTCGTTTAGTTCCTGTCCTTAGTCTAGTTTCTGTTCCTAGTCTAGTTTCTGTTCCTAGTCTAGTTTCTATTTCTAGTCTAGTTTCTGTTCCTAGTCTAGTTCCTGTCCTTAGTCTAGTTCCTGTCCTTAGTCTAGTTTCTGTTCCTAGTCTAGTTTCTATTCCTAGTCTAGTTTCTGTTCCTAGTTTAGTTTCTGTTCTTAGTCTAGTTCCTGTCCTTAGTCTAGTTTCTATTTCTAGTCTAGTTTCTGTTCCTAGTCTAGTTCCTGTCCTCGTCTAGTTCCTGTCCTTAGTCTAGTTTCTGTTCCTAGTCTAGTTTCTGTTCCTAGTCTAGTTCCTGTCCTCGTCTAGTTCCTGTCCTTAGTCTAGTTTCTGTTCCTACTCTAGTTTCTATTTCTAGTCTAGTTTCTGTTCCTAGTCTAGTTCCTGTCCTTAGTCTAGTTCCTGTCCCTCGTCTAGTTCCTGTCCTAGTCTAGTTTCTGTTCCTAGTCTAGTTCCTGTCCTTAGTCTAGTTTCTGTTCCTACTCTAGTTTCTATTTCTAGTCTAGTTCCTGTCCTTAGTCTAGTTTCTGTTCCTGGTCTAGTTTCTGTCCTTAGTCTAGTTTCTGTTCCTAGTCTAGTTTCTATTCCTAGTCTAGTTTCTGTCCCTAGTCTAGTTCCTGTCCCTCGTCTAGTTCCTGTCCTTAGTCTAGTTTCTGTTCCTAGTCTAGTTTCTATTCCTAGTCTAGTTTCTGTTCCTAGTTTAGTTTCTGTTCCTAGTCTAGTTCCTGTCCTTAGTCTAGTTTCTGTTCCTAGTCTAGTTCCTGTCCTTAGTCTAGTTTCTGTTCCTAGTCTAGTTTCTATTTCTAGTCTAGTTTCTGTTCCTCGTCTAGTTTCTGTCCTTAGTCTAGTTCCTGTCCTTAGTCTAGTTCCTGTCCCTCGTCTAGTTCCTGTCCTTAGTCTAGTTTCTGTTCCTAGTCTAGTTTCTGTTTCTAGTCTAGTTTCTGTTCCTAGTCTAGTTCCTGTCCTTAGTCTAGTTTCTGTTCCTAGTCTAGTTTCTATTTCTAGTCTAGTTTCTGTTCCTAGTCTAGTTCCTGTCCTCGTCTAGTTCCTGTCCTTAGTCTAGTTTCTGTTCCTAGTCTAGTTCCTGTCCTTAGTCTAGTTCCTGTCCCTCGTCTAGTTCCTGTCCTTAGTCTAGTTTCTGTTCCTAGTCTAGTTTCTATTCCTAGTCTAGTTTCTGTTCCTAGTTTAGTTTCTGTTCCTAGTCTAGTTCCTGTCCCTAGTCTAGTTCCTGTCCCTAGTCTAGTTCCTGTCCTTAGTCTAGTTCCTGTCCCTCGTCTAGTTCCTGTCCTTAGTCTAGTTTCTGTTCCTACTCTAGTTTCTGTTCCTAGTCTAGTTCCTGTCCTTAGTCTAGTTTCTGTTCCTATTCTAGTTTCTGTTCCTAGTCTAGTTTCTGTCCTTAGTCTAGTTCCTGTCCCTCGTCTAGTTCCTGTCCTTAGTCTAGTTTCTGTTCCTAGTCTAGTTTCTATTTCTAGTCTAGTTTCTGTTCCTAGTCTAGTTCCTGTCCTCGTCTAGTTCCTGTCCTTAGTCTAGTTTCTGTTCCTAGTCTAGTTTCTGTTCCTAGTCTAGTTCCTGTCCTTAGTCTAGTTTCTATTCCTAGTCTAGTTTCTATTTCTAGTCTAGTTCCTGTCCCTAGTCTAGTTTCTGTTCTTAGTCTAGTTTCTGTCCCTAGTCTAGTTCCTGTCCCTCGTCTAGTTCCTGTCCTTAGTCTAGTTTCTGTTCCTAGTCTAGTTTCTGTTCCTAGTCTAGTTCCTGTCCTTAGTCTAGTTCCTGTCCTCGTCTAGTTCCTGTCCTTAGTCTAGTTTCTGTTCCTAGTCTAGTTTCTGTTCCTAGTCTAGTTCCTGTCCTTAGTCTAGTTTCTATTCCTAGTCTAGTTTCTATTCCTAGTCTAGTTTCTGTCCCTAGTCTAGTTCCTGTCCCTCGTCTAGTTTCTGTCCTTAGTCTAGTTTCTGTTCCTAGTCTAGTTTCTATTCCTAGTCTAGTTTCTGTTCCTAGTTTAGTTTCTGTTCCTCGTCTAGTTCCTGTCCTTAGTCTAGTTTCTGTTCCTAGTCTAGTTTCTGTTCCTAGTCTAGTTCCTGTCCTCGTCTAGTTCCTGTCCTTAGTCTAGTTTCTGTTCCTAGTCTAGTTTCTATTCCTAGTCTAGTTTCTGTTCCTAGTTTAGTTTCTGTTCCTAGTCTAGTTCCTGTCCTTAGTCTAGTTTCTGTTCCTAGTCTAGTTTCTATTTCTAGTCTAGTTTCTGTTCCTAGTCTAGTTCCTGTCCCTAGTCTAGTTCCTGTCCTTAGTCTAGTTCCTGTCCCTCGTCTAGTTCCTGTCCTTAGTCTAGTTTCTGTTCCTAGTCTAGTTTCTGTTCCTAGTCTAGTTTCTGTTCCTAGTCTAGTTCCTGTCCTTAGTCTAGTTCCTGTCCCTCGTCTAGTTCCTGTCCTTAGTCTAGTTTCTGTTCCTAGTCTAGTTTCTATTCCTAGTCTAATTTCTGTCCCTAGTGTAGTTCCTGTCCCTCGTCTAGTTCCTGTCCTTAGTCTAGTTTCTGTTCCTAGTCTAGTTTCTATTCCTAGTCTAGTTTCTGTTCCTAGTTTAGTTTCTGTTCCTAGTCTAGTTCCTGTCCTTAGTCTAGTTTCTGTTCCTAGTCTAGTTTCTATTTCTAGTCTAGTTTCTGTTCCTAGTCTAGTTCCTGTCCTTAGTCTAGTTTCTGTTCCTACTCTAGTTTCTATTTCTAGTCTAGTTTCTGTCCCTAGTCTAGTTCCTGTCCTTAGTCTAGTTTCTGTTCCTAGTCTAGTTTCTGTTCCTAGTCTAGTTCCTGTCCTTAGTCTAGTTCCTGTCCCTCGTCTAGTTCCTGTCCTTAGTCTAGTTTCTGTTCCTAGTCTAGTTTCTGTTCCTAGTCTAGTTTCTGTCCTTAGTCTAGTTTCTGTTCCTACTCTAGTTTCTTATTCTAGTCTAGTTTCTGTTCCTAGTCTAGTTTCTATTTCTAGTCTAGTTTCTGTTCCTAGTCTAGTTCCTGTCCTCGTCTAGTTCCTGTCCTTAGTCTAGTTTCTGTTCCTAGTCTAGTTTCTATTCCTAGTCTAGTTTCTGTTCCTAGTTTAGTTTCTGTTCCTAGTCTAGTTCCTGTCCTTAGTCTAGTTTCTGTTCCTAGTCTAGTTTCTATTTCTAGTCTAGTTTCTGTCCTTAGTCTATTTCCTGTCCTCGTCTAGTTCCTGTCCTTAGTCTAGTTTCTGTTCCTAGTCTAGTTTCTGTTCCTAGTTTAGTTTCTGTTCCTAGTCTAGTTCCTGTCCTTAGTCTAGTTTCTGTTCCTAGTCTAGTTTCTATTTCTAGTCTAGTTTCTGTTCCTAGTCTAGTTCCTGTCCTTAGTCTAGTTCCTGTCCCTCGTCTAGTTCCTGTCCTTAGTCTAGTTTCTGTTCCTAGTCTAGTTTCTGTCCCTGGTCTAGTTCCTGTCCTTAGTCTAGTTCCTGTCCTCGTCTAGTTCCTGTCCTTAGTCTAGTTTCTGTTCCTACTCTAGTTTCTGTCCCTAGTCTAGTTCCTGTCCTCGTCTAGTTCCTGTCCTTAGTCTAGTTTCTGTTCCTAGTCTAGTTTCTATTCCTAGTCTAGTTTCTGTTCCTAGTTTAGTTTCTGTTCCTAGTCTAGTTCCTGTCCTTAGTCTAGTTTCTGTTCCTAGTCTAGTTTCTGTCCTTAGTCTAGTTCCTGTCCCTCGTCTATTTCCTGTCCTTAGTCTAGTTTCTGTTCCTAGTCTAGTTTCTCTTCCTAGTCTAGTTTCTTTTCCTAGTCTAGTTCCTGTCCTTAGTCTAGTTCCTGTCCCTCGTCTAGTTCCTGTCCTTAGTCTAGTTTCTGTTCCTAGTCTAGTTTCTATTTCTAGTCTAGTTTCTGTCCTGGTCTAGTTTCTGTCCCTCGTCTAGTTCCTGTCCCTAGTCTAGTTTCTGTCCCTAGTCTAGTTTCTGTTCCTAGTCTAGTTTCTTTTTCTAGTCTAGTTTCTGTTCCTATTCTAGTTCCTGTCCTCGTCTAGTTCCTGTCCTTAGTCTAGTTTCTGTTCCTAGTCTAGTTTCTATTTCTAGTCTAGTTTCTGTTCCTAGTCTAGTTCCTGTCCTTAGTCTAGTTTCTGTTCCTTGTCTAGTTCCTGTCCTTAGTCTAGTTCTTGTCCTCGTCTAGTTCCTGTCCTTAGTCTAGTTTCTGTTCCTACTCTAGTTTCTTATCCTAGTCTAGTTTCTGTTCCTAGTCTAGTTCCTGTCCTTAGTCTAGTTTCTGTTCCTAGTCTAGTTTCTGTTCCTAGTCTAGTTCCTGTCCTTAGTCTAGTTCCTGTCCCTCGTCTAGTTCCTGTCCTTAGTCTAGTTTCTGTTCCTAGTCTAGTTTCTATTCCTAGTCTAGTTTCTGTCCCTAGTCTAGTTCCTGTCCCTAGTCTAGTTCCTGTCCTTAGTCTAGTTCCTGTCCCTCGTCTAGTTCCTGTCCCTAGTCTAGTTTCTGTTCCTAGTCTAGTTCCTGTCCTTAGTCTAGTTTCTGTTCCTACTCTAGTTTCTATTTCTGGTCTAGTTTCTGTCCCTCGTCTAGTTCCTGTCCTTAGTCTAGTTTCTGTTCCTAGTCTAGTTCCTGTCCTTAGTCTAGTTCCTGTCCCTCGTCTAGTTCCTGTCCTTAGTCTAGTTTCTGTTCCTAGTCTAGTTTCTGTTCCTAGTCTAGTTCCTGTCCTTAGTCTAGTTCCTGTCCCTCGTCTAGTTCCTGTCCTTAGTCTAGTTTCTGTTCCTAGTCTAGTTTCTATTCCTAGTCTAGTTTCTGTTCCTAGTCTAGTTCCTGTCCTCGTCTAGTTCCTGTCCTTAGTCTAGTTTCTGTTCCTACTCTAGTTTCTATTTCTAGTCTAGTTTCTGTCCCTAGTCTAGTTCCTGTCCTTAGTCTAGTTTCTATTCCTAGTCTAGTTTCTGTTCCTAGTCTAGTTCCTGTCCCTAGTCTAGTTCCTGTCCTTAGTCTAGTTCCTGTCCCTCGTCTAGTTCCTGTCCCTCGTCTAGTTCCTGTCCTTAGTCTAGTTCCTGTCCTTAGTCTAGTTTCTGTTCCTAGTCTAGTTTCTGTTCCTAGTCTAGTTCCTGTCCTTAGTCTAGTTCCTGTCCCTCGTCTAGTTCCTGTCCTTAGTCTAGTTTCTGTTCCTAGTCTAGTTTCTGTCCCTAGTCTAGTTCCTGTCCTTAGTCTAGTTCCTGTCCCTCGTCTAGTTCCTGTCCTTAGTCTAGTTTCTGTTCCTAGTCTAGTTTCTGTTCCTAGTTTAGTTTCTGTTCCTAGTCTAGTTCCTGTCCTTAGTCTAGTTTCTGTTCCTAGTCTAGTTTCTATTTCTAGTCTAGTTTCTGTTCCTAGTCTAGTTCCTGTCCTTAGTCTAGTTTCTGTTCCTAGTCTAGTTTCTATTTCTAGTCTAGTTTCTGTTCCTAGTCTAGTTCCTGTCCTCGTCTAGTTCCTGTCCTTAGTCTAGTTTCTGTTCCTACTCTAGTTTCTTATTCTAGTCTAGTTTCTGTTCCTAGTCTAGTTCCTGTCCTTAGTCTAGTTCCTGTCCCTCGTCTAGTTCCTGTCCTTAGTCTAGTTTCTGTTCCTAGTCTAGTTTCTGTTCCTAGTCTAGTTCCTGTCCTTAGTCTAGTTTCTATTCCTAGTCTAGTTTCTGTTCCTAGTCTAGTTCCTGTCCTTAGTCTAGTTCCTGTCCTCGTCTAGTTCCTGTCCTTAGTCTAGTTTCTATTCCTAGTCTAGTTTCTTTTCCTAGTCTAGTTCCTGTCCTTAGTCTAGTTCCTGTCCTCGTCTAGTTCCTGTCCTTAGTCTAGTTTCTGTTCCTACTCTAGTTTCTATTTCTAGTCTAGTTCCTGTCCTTAGTCTAGTTTCTATTCCTAGTCTAGTTTCTGTCCTTAGTCTAGTTTCTGTTCCTACTCTAGTTTCTATTTCTAGTCTAGTTCCTGTCCTTAGTCTAGTTTCTGTTCCTACTCTAGTTTCTATTACTAGTCTAGTTCCTGTCCTTAGTCTAGTTTCTATTCCTACTCTAGTTTCTATTTCTAGTCTAGTTCCTGTCCTTAGTCTAGTTTCTATTCCTAGTCTAGTTCCTGTCCTTAGTCTAGTTCCTGTCCCTCGTCTAGTTCCTGTCCTTAGTCTAGTTTCTGTTCCTAGTCTAGTTTCTGTTCCTAGTCTAGTTTCTGTTCCTAGTCTAGTTCCTGTCCTTAGTCTAGTTTCTATTCCTAGTCTAGTTTCTATTCCTAGTCTAGTTTCTGTCCCTAGTCTAGTTCCTGTCCCTCGTCTAGTTCCTGTCCTTAGTCTAGTTTCTGTTCCTAGTCTAGTTTCTATTCCTAGTCTAGTTTCTGTTCCTAGTTTAGTTTCTGTTCCTAGTCTAGTTCCTGTCCTTAGTCTAGTTCCTGTCCTTAGTCTAGTTCCTGTCCCTCGTCTAGTTCCTGTCCTTAGTCTAGTTTCTGTTCCTAGTCTAGTTCCTGTCCTTAGTCTAGTTTCTATTACCTAGTCTAGTTTCTGTTCCTAGTCTAGTTCCTGTCCTTAGTCTAGTTCCTGTCCTCGTCTAGTTCCTGTCCTTAGTCTAGTTCCTGTCCTTAGTCTAGTTTCTGTTCCTAGTCTAGTTCCTGTCCTTAGTCTAGTTTCTATTACCTAGTCTAGTTTCTGTTCCTAGTCTAGTTCCTGTCCTTAGTCTAGTTTCTATTCCTACTCTAGTTTCTATTTCTAGTCTAGTTCCTGTCCTTAGTCTAGTTTCTATTCCTAGTCTAGTTTCTGTCCATAGTCTAGTTCCTGTCCTTAGTCTAGTTTCTATTCCTAGTCTAGTTCCTGTCCTTAGTCTAGTTTCTGTTCCTACTCTAGTTTCTATTTCTAGTCTAGTTCCTGTCCCTCGTCTAGTTCCTGTCCTTAGTCTAGTTCCTGTCCTCGTCTAGTTCCTGTCCTTAGTCTAGTTTCTATTCCTAGTCTAGTTTCTGTTCCTAGTCTAGTTCCTGTCCTTAGTCTAGTTCCTGTCCTCGTCTAGTTCCTGTCCTTAGTCTAGTTTCTGTTCCTACTCTAGTTTCTATTTCTAGTCTAGTTCCTGTCCTTAGTCTAGTTTCTATTCCTAGTCTAGTTTCTGTCCATAGTCTAGTTTCTGTCCTTATTCTAGTCTCTGGACACACATTATGTCCACCTTCCTCCTCTTGGTCTTGATACCCGTCCATCTGGTCTCTGGACATGTCCTCTGCATCATGTCAACCAACTGTCCAGCTTTAGCTGGTATTTATATGTAGTATGTATCTGAGGAGTTCTAGTGTAAAGCAGAACCCCAGTAAACCAGTAGTTTCTGCTCAGGAACGAAGGCAACTCAGAACAAGTAGAAATAAACTTTCCAAAAAAAAAAAAAAAGTCTGTTTGAAGATAAATCATGTTAAAACTTTTATCAAATGAATACTTCTAACTTTCATTCAGGTGTTGTTCTGTATTGATTTGTGCTTCCAGCAGGTGAAGATGTTTCCCAGCTACAATCATCAGACCTTCAGTAGCATCAAATTACAAAAGGAGTAAGTGAAAATACAATTTTACATTTTAATTATTTCTTTAAAAAATCAACACTGATCAAGAAGACTAAGTTTTTAACGCAAGTGTGAATCCTTCTTTCATTTTGTCTTACTGGTTGATACTTCTAAAACCTTTTACCCTCTTCCAACACAAAAAGCAGATTTAAGTTCTTAAAACGAGACAAATGCATATTTAATACCATATCATTGTAAAATAAAGAAATATGAGTTCATTACAAATTTCACAAAACTTGGAACCTCTTTAACAAGACTGGAATAAACAGAAAAACCTTCTGAACCTTGTTTGTGTAAAATGCATTAACCTGTAGATATTGGAGAAAAATTAAATGTTCACCTGAAGACACTTTTCACCAAACTGTCATCAAAAAACAGATGAATTAACACCAGTTCCACAGAAACATTTCATTTATAGCAAAGTTCAGCCGGCTGCAGCAGAAAACCCAGAGAGATCAAAATACAGTACAGACCAAAAGTTTGGACACACCTTCTCATTCAAAGAGAATTCATTTTTCTTATGTTGTGCTAAACAATCTTGGTCTGTTTTAACACTGCAAATACTCTGAAATGTTGAGAAACAACTCTGAGTTGCTGCACTTCTGCTTTATTTATCTGACAAAACAAAAATCTAACTTTCTTCAGCTACAGAGCAGGTTTCCCAGCTACAGGTATCAAGTCAGGTATTTACCAAAGGAACTCACAAATTCATCAGAGGAAACAATAAAAAGGATCCAGCATCAGACTCAATCTACTGTAAACAGGAAATCTGGTGACTCACTTTCAGTGATTAAAAACAAACTAGTATCAGTTCAATTAAGCTGCTGAGATTTTCAGAATAAAACTCTTTTCTTACCAATAAGTTTAATAAGAAATGTAAATAAATGAAACATTTCTGCACCAAAAGAAAGAAAATGTTTATTCATTACTTTTTCTTCTGATGACGAAGACATCATCGTTAAAGCAGGGATGAGGAGAAGATCCTCACATCCATCAATCTGCATCACCTCACACTGACTTTAAACATCAACTCACCCTCCAAACAGCTGTTTTCTGCTAATAAACTGTATTAGTGGGTCTTAAATACAATCTTTCAGTTTCTGGGCATTTTTCACATTTTCATGTAAACTTGTTAAATTCTACACATTTTGGTCTAAATATGTCTCAGTGCTGCCCTCTTAGGGTTGAAAGGTGGTTATTGCATTTGAAATGTGTGATTGGCTGAAAGTGGTTCATGTCCACATCACGGGCATCGTCTCTAAGACACGCCTCCTGGAGTATAAAACCATCTCTCAGACACACTCGCCCCGCCCACCTGTTGTCTCCAGCTTCTCACCAAAGAGCTGCACACAGGGATTTAGAGCAGCTGAAAACTACAACAAAGAGAATAATTAATATATTCTCATCATACTCAGGTTACCTCTCTGCAACACGGCAGAGTCACACTGGAGGTAATATAAACACAGAGAAGTGCTACTCATCAATCACAGCCCTGACCACCTCTCCCTCAGGGTCCTAAGTAACGCCCCTTTCAGCATTATTTAAAAAATCAGTTAGAAGGCAGGAAGATAATTTAGTGAGGAGTGAGTTCCTCTTTAAACTCCACACCTGGTTGGTTTTAAGACACTTCGTTTTATGAAATAACTCAAACATTTTCAACCTGGCTTTATATGTCAGGTTGGAACCTACAGGAGTTCCCTGAGGACCACCGCCACAGAACCCCTGAGCACACAGGAGGTTCCAAACAGGCTTTCTGATTTTTAAACTTTCCCTGAAATGTCCATATTTCTATAGAAGAACGAGTTTAAATTAAAACTTGGATTAAACGGAAAAGTGAAAGGATGGCGTGTTTCAGAACGGACTGAATAAAAGAAGAAGTCCCGTTTGTCCAAGATCAGGGTCAAAAGACAAACACCTGTTTCAGAAGACGTGCACATTTACTTTCACTCTCAGTGGCTGAGCAGCCGCAGACGAGCTAACCAGCCGCCGAGCAGTGATGTAGACGCTTTGGTTGCAGCCGGACGAGATGGGGCAGCGGCAGACTGTTTGGTGGCTCCTTCCTGGTAAGGGATGGTGGCGCTGTTGTGCAGGTCGGCGCTAACGAAGCACTGGCTGCCTCTGATATGGTCGACGCCACGCCCTGATGGGTGCCCTCGGTATGGCAAGGGGAAGCATGACTCCTCCTCTGTGATGGTGCTGATGCGCTCGTTACTGAAGTACCTGTGCAGGACGTCTTCACCTAGAGCAATGAGACATTCAGAGGACAGTCCATCGATAGGGGGTTTTCACAGCGTGTCATCGCCACATCCTCAAACTGGAAGTCGCCATGTTGGAGATATTCAGAGGTAAACACTGCGCTGGATAAAAGTCCGAAACCACAGAAACGCTCCTCAACATGTGTTATAGATGCAAAAGCATTAAGGGAAGGACTTTGTCTGCAGGAAAGGGCGTGATATTTGGAAAAGTTAAGGTTTATTAGTGGTGCAGATCCATAAGAGTTGGCTCCTTCGTCTTGGAGAACTGCTTTTCCTTTAATAAATCTGTGTTCTGATGATTATGTTATGCTGTTTGTTCTCTTTAACAATAATGATAACTAAATGAAAGAGCCAACTCATATGAATCTGCACCACTAATAAACCTTAACTTTTCCAAATATCACGCCCTTTCCTGCAGACAGTCTTTCCCTGAATCGTTTTGCATCTATAACACATTTTGAGGAGCCTTTCTGTGGTTTCAGACATTTACCCATCGCAGTGTTTACCTCCGAATATCTCCAACATGGCGACTTCCAGTTTGATGACACACCATGAAAACCCCCTATAGTTACATATTGTTCCTAAAACTAAACCTTGTTGTTCCCTTTGGTGTTATTTATTTTATTTAATGTATACTCGTTAGTCTTCATCTTAGTGAAGACCACTCTTCCTGGGGTTCAATTAACTGCTAAAAATTACAACATACAAGTAAAACAAACCAGATGAGTAAACAACATCAGTCCAGCACAAATTCACCTCTCATCACACACCTGGTTCATTTTAAAAGCAACATGACTCTTCATTGACATCATTTGATTAAGCATCATGTTCCAGTATGAAATGACCTACTACAAAAAGTATGTTAAGTGCATTAGTTCTTGGTAAAGGCAGATACAAAGAAGTATTAGAGGCTTGTCGTGTGTTGTAACTACGTCTATTACAGGTTAGTTGTAGTTTAGAGAAAAAGCTGAAAGGTCTGTGGGAGGTCTAAATGTTATGTAAAGACAACACAGTGCTACACACCAGTCTGTCCTTGACCGTCATTCACGACAGCTTATGATGCATTACATTCGCTGTAAGAGAGCAGCCCAGAGCTAACAGTTCTATAACATTATGGCTGTTTGGTGGCAGTCAGAGGGTCCGGTGCCTGTTTGGTGGCAGTCAGAGGGTCCGGTGCCTGTTTGGTGGTGGTCGGAGGGTCCGGTGCCTGTTTGGTGGTGGTCGGAGGGTCCGGCGGCTGTTTGGTGGTGGTCGGAGGGTCCGGCGGCTGTTTGGTGGTGGTCGGAGGGTCCGGCGCCTGTTTGGTGGTGGTCGGAGGGTCCGGTGGCTGTTTGGTGGTGGTCGGAGGGTCCGGCGGCTGTGTGGTGGCGGTCGGAGGGTCCGGTGCCTGTTTGGTGGTGGTCGGGGGGACGAACGGCTGTTTGGTGGTGGTTGGAGGGATCGACGGCTGTTTGGTGGTGGTCGGAGGGTCCGGCGGCTGTTTGGTGGTGGTCGGAGGGTCCAGCGCCTGTTTGGTGGAGGTCGGAGGGTCCGGCGGCTGTTTGGTGGAGGTCAGAGGGTCCGGTAGCTGTTTGGTGGTGTCTGGAGGGTCCGGCGCCTGTTTGGTGGAGGTCGGAGGGTCCGGCGGCTGTTTGGTGGTGGTCGGAGGGTCCGGCGGCTGTTTGGTGGTGGTCGGAGGGTCCGGCGCCTGTTTGGTGGAGGTCGGAGGGTCCGGTGCCTGTTTGGTGGAGGTCGGAGGGACCGACGGCTGTTTGGTGGTGGTCAGAGTATTTGGTGGCGTCTGGCGGCCTCACCTCTGTTAGTGTGTTCAAGGACAGCTGTGGCTACAACATGTGTGTAGTTTATCACCACCAAGCGTGTGAGTGTGTGTGTGTGTGTGTGTGTGTGTGTGTGTATGTGTGTGTGTGTGTTTGTGTGAGAATGACTGTAGCGTGGAAAACTTTGGGAGTTACATGACTTAAGAAATGTGTCTATACAAGTACATGTACACGTACAAACTGTACACAACATCTATCATTGTAAAACATGTTAGATGAATTATTCCCTCCTTATAAAACTCATCAGTTCAGTATTGGACGGATTCTGATCCCTCGGTTTTTTCTTGTAGGTGACGAGCAGATGGCCTGAACCGGAAACATTCACATTTCTGCTCAGCTTTTGATCTGGATGTTTAGGATGACCAACAACAGGTGAAACAGGTGTGTCTACCTTTCACTTCTTGAGCTCTGAGTCTGTATGATGAGGTGGACACACCCAGAATAGAGTCCACGGGCATGGAGACAGGTCGAGGTTTACCTGCACACAGACAACAAACAGCAACTGTAGAGAGCAAAGACAGGATGAAAGAAACAACTGCTAACATCAAGCTGTGTGTTATTCATCAGTGGACTCACTACCCCTCACAGTTAGGGTTCTCCGTTTTGTGACAACCAAAGGTTCCGTCTTCAACTAAATAAAGAGTCCAAAAGGCAGCAGAACCACTCTGATCAGCCGTCTTTGTACTGAGATGATAAACAGATGATTAGCCAATGAAATGATAATGATGCTGCTTTAATATGGTAAGTTCCAGTATCAGTTCTACTGGGCCACATCATTCTGGACCTGGTTCACATGCTGTAATTCCATTTTACTCAGGAAGTTGAGTTTAAAGAGGCCATTTCACACAAATTTCATGACTTTGTGGTTATTTCTTAAGTATTAAAGCTGCGATATGGAACATTTTCATAAAAAGCAACATTTTTCACAAAATAATGCCTCCACTGAGTGTTTAGAGGGTTGTAGAATGAAAATACACCATTTTGGGTTTCCTAATACCGTAAATATTCCAGCACAGTGAGGCTGGTACTGTGGAGTCTGCAGGTCAAGCAGCTGGAAGCACCGGGGACATGTGGTGATTATAGACATTATTTACTTGCCATAGGTGATTCCTCTGGAGTTTCTCATGTGACGAGCAACTTCTGTGTGGAAACGTTTTTATTAGCAGCTATTAGCAGCTAGCTAACACGTAGCTACATGTTGCTCAAGTGGATGAGCACTTCGGGCCACTGGTTTGACTAGAAGACACACCACGGAGGATTTTATTACTTTTTTAAATTTTATTGTATAAGTGGGGCGTGCAGGATGGTGTGTGGAGAGGACAGAGGATCTTAAGAGGGACTGCAGGAAGTTTTGGAGCCGCGTGACAGTTATGAACTCTTTGCCACGGACTGAATCGATGACTGAGCTACAAACAAGAAGGAGCTGCTTTTATCAGTCAGTGTGTGATCAGCTGGAGAACATGATTAGTGAACTGAACTCATGATATTTTATTGTCCTGCTCAGATCGTGGATCAGAGTGGGTTTGGTGAGGAATATTGATCGACCTCAGCATCGGAGTGCGCGGGGGGGTTAACGAGCCTGGCAACCAGATGGCTAAAGGCTTTGTGCTGTGTTACGTTGTTCAAGTTCCATATACCACCTTTAAATTGTAATATGAAACATTTAATATCTAAAAAAAATTAGGCAACACTGATTAACAGACCTTTTAATGTATCTGCGTCAAAATTCGGCTCGTTCCAACAGGCCTCGAGAAGCAGCTCATTAATATTCATTATTCGAATTTGCTGGACTCTGATTGGCTAACAAATTAGCCTATGAGAGCAAAGAATACTGTTTCCTGCCCTGCTGTGCATGACAACGTCAGACGTCGTGTCTTCCTGTTTGTGCTTATGCTAACAGCTTTTAGCCAGCAGCATGCTAGGTGTAGTTTCAACTGCAGGAGCTGATGAAAACTAACGAACAAAGGCGTTGTGATGAAACAGATACAGGTCGTTAGAACTCGGGAGAACTCGGGTTTTATCACCACCTGCGTAGTTTGAGAGAGTAAAACTGAAAGAGAAGTTGTTGACCTGTTTTCACACAAACTATGAAGGTAAGAACACCTGTGGAGCTAAAATATTCAACAGAAACATCAGAAAAACTGTTTTTAATGGAAGGAACTCTTTAAAGAGCAACTCACCCTCAAAACAACCTTTTACTGCTAATAAACTGTATTAGTGGGTCTTTAATGCAAACTTTCAGTTTCTGGGCATTTTTTGACATTTATATGTAAACTTGTTAAATGCTGCCCTCTTAGGGGTGAAAGGTGGTTACTGCATTTGAATTTTGAGATTGGCTGAAAGCGGTTCATGCCTACATCAGCATCGTCTCTAAGACACGCCTCACAATGGCTGATAAGGACCCAGAGGGGTTTTATATAGAAAATATCAGAGAAGGATCATAAAAATATGTTTAAATAATTAACAGGAAACACTCACCATAAACAAGAATACTGTATAAACTTCTAATAACATCTTGTTATGTAATAAGTTGTTCATTCGTACTGTGGTAGTACTTTTCATCAGAGCAGCATAAATCACCAGAACACCACTTCCTGTTTAGACCTGAATTACTGAAGTTATTTAGTCTATTATAAAACCATCGGAGGGTCCAGAGTGTCTAATATGAAGCTGAACATGTTTTTTGGTGAATCTCCACTTAGAAAAGTTTCAAAACAGCAGCTGCTTTAAAAGATTCAACTTTCATTATTTCAGGATGCTTTACTCACAACGTGAGGCAGAAGCCTGTCTGAAGTGGACCGGAACCACCTGTTTGACTCCAGGAAGGGGTTCCTCTGCAACGGAACGGAGTCTGGGAATGTCTGCATTCCAAGACGAGTTTGGAGATCTGGGTCGTGTTTTCACACCTGAAGACTTTTCCCTGCCAGAAGGAGGAGAAGCTTAGTGTCTGAATAAACCTGAACAGGTAGGTCACGTGAGGAACTCACCGTGGGACATACGGCGCCACTGGGGGAGGAGGGATGTACAGATCCAGGATGGGCGTATTCCCTCTCGTACCTGGAGTGTCTGTGGATTCAGATAGTGGAGATCTGTAGAGACCTGGAGCTGCTGGAGACATCTGACACAGGACAAACTACAATTAGACTCTGAACCTCTGGTTACTGGCCTTCAGTCTTAAACATGCTGTCAAATGTTGACACAGAGTTTGTACTGAGACTGAATCTGATAATCTAACTGCTCTAATTGAAAAGGTTGATTGAGGAAAAGCAGTCTTCCTAAAAGTGATGTTGCCCCTCAAAGAGGCACTGGAGACCCTCCTGGTGTCTCTGCAGTGTGGAGACTCTGCTGTTGTCCCCACAGAGTTGAGACGTTGATGTTGTCCCTGCAGGGTGGCAGACACTGTTTGAGAGACGGTGCAAGATCATGGATTATTTTGGGGACACTTCAACAACCCAGCAGCTAGAGGGTAAAGGTTTGTAGTCTGGGATGTTTGATTTGTAAAGTGTATGTTGGGGTGTTAATCCAGCTGGCCCTGCCTGGGACCAGGCTGGGACCAGGCTGGGACCAGGCTGGGACCAGGTCCTGGAGCTGTGGGCTCAGTGGGGAACGATTGTTGAATGTAAAAGCAACATGGCAGCAAGTGGTTGGTGTCTAAAACAGTCTAACATTCCTACAACCACGGAACAGGAAGTGAGTGGTTTGATCCCAGACCCAGGCAGGACGTGTGTGGAAGAGTCTGTAGGCCAGATACTAAACCACACACCGGACCCTGGGCTTGGACAGACTGAGCCAGCTGCTCCTAAGGGATGGGCCGAATGCAGAGAAATAATGTTCCCTGCAGGATTAACGTCCGGCTATCCATCCATCCATCCTCTGAACCTGCTTCTTCCTGTTCAGGGTCGCAGGGAGCTGGTGTCTATCTCCAGTGGTCTTTGGGCGAGAGGCGGGGGACACCCTGGACGATGCCAGTCCAACACAGGGTCACATATAGACAAACAACCAGAAACTTGGTTTAGTATAAACAAAGAAATAGATTTTGTTTTAGAAGACTATAATTTGGTATATAGAAATAGATAGAATAAGATAGGGGGTGGGGTGGCCCTATACATAAATTAATAAAGTATAATCTCCTAAAGAATATGAGTATAGTAGTAGACGGAATAATGGAATGCTTGAGTGTGGAAATTTGATTGAAAAGAAAAAAATAGTGTTGTGAGTTGTGTATATCGAACACCAGGTTCCAAATGCCCCCAGGATGTTCTAGCTGTGGACAGGAAGGATCTCCTGTAGAGGGTTCTAGCTGTGGACAGGAAGGATCTCCTTTAGAGGGTTCTAGATGTAGACAGGAAGGATCTCCTGTAGAGGGTTCTAGATGTAGACAGGAAGGATCTCCTGTAGAGGGTTCTAGCTGTAGACAGGAAGGATCTCCTGTAGAGGGTTCTAGCTGTGGACAGGAAGGATCTCCTGTAGAGGGTTCTTGCTGGCGACATGAAGGATCTCCTGTAGAGGGTTCTAGCTGTAGACAGGAAGGATCTCCTGTAGAGGGTTCTAGATGTAGACGGGAAGGTTCTCCTGTAGAGGGTTCTAGCTGTAGACGGGAAGGATCTCCCGTAGAAGGTTCTAGCTGTGGACGGTAAAGGATCTCCTATAGAGGGTTCTAGCTGTAGACATGAAGGATCTCCTGTAGAGGGTTCTAGCTGTGGACAGGAAGGATCTCCTATAGAGGGTTCTAGCTGTAGACATGAAGGATCTCCTGTAGAGGGTTCTAGCTGTGGACAGGAAGGATCTCCTGTAGAGGGTTCTAGCTGTGGACGGGAAGGATCTCCTGTAGAGGGTTCTAGCTGTGGACGGGAAGGTTCTCCTGTAGAGGGTTCTAGCTGTGGACGGGAAGGATCTCCTGTAGAGGGTTCTAAATGTAGACAGGAAGGATCTCCTGTAGAGGGTTCTAGCTGTAGACGGGAAGGATCTCCTGTAGAGGGTTCTAGCTGTGGACGGGAAGGATCTCCTGTAGAGGGTTCTAGCTGCGGATGGGAAGGATCTCCTGTTGAGGGTTCTAGCTGTAGACGGGACGGATCTCCTGTAGAGGGTTCTAGCTGTAGACAGGAAGGATCTCCTGTAGAGGGTTCTAGCTGTAGACAGGAAGGATCTCCTGTAGAGGGTTCTAGATGTAGACGGGAAGGTTCTCCTGTAGAGGGTTCTAGCTGTAGACGGGAAGGTTCTCCTGTAGAGGGTTCTAGCTGTAGACGGGAAGGATCTCCCGTAGAAGGTTCTAGCTGTAGACGGGAAGGATCTCCTGTAGAGGGTTCTAGCTGTGGACAGGAAGGATCTCCTGTAGAGGGTTCTAGCTGTGGATGGGAAGGATCTCCTGTAGAGGGTGCTAGCTGTAGACGGGAAGGATCTCCCGTAGAAGGTTCTAGCTGTGGACGGGAAGGATCTCCTATAGAGGGTTCTAGCTGTGGACGGGAAGGATCTCCTGTAGAGGGTTCTAGCTGTAGACAGGAAGGATCTCCTGTAGATGGTTCTAGATGTGGACGGGAAGGATCTCCTGTAGAGGGTTCTAAATGTGGACGGGAAGGATCTCCTGTAGAGGGTTCTAGCTGTAGACGGGAAGGATCTCCTGTAGAGGGTTCTAGCTGTAGACGGGAAGGATCTCCTGTAGAGGGTTCTAGCTGTAGACGGGAAGGATCTCCCGTAGAAGGTTCTAGCTGTGGACGGGAAGGATCTCCTATAGAGGGTTCTAGCTGTAGACGGGAAGGATCTCCTGTAGAGGGTTCTAGCTGTGGACAGGAAGGATCTCCTGTAGAGGGTTCTAGCTGTGGACAGGAAGGATCTCCTGTAGAGGGTTCTAGCTGTAGACAGGAAGGATCTCCTGTAGAGGGTTCTAGATGTAGACGGGAAGGTTCTCCTGTAGAGGGTTCTAGCTGTAGACGGGAAGGTTCTCCTATAGAGGGTTCTAGCTGTAGACATGAAGGATCTCCTGTAGAGGGTTCTAGCTGTGGACAGGAAGGATCTCCTGTAGAGGGTTCTAGCTGTGGACGGGAAGGTTCTCCTGTAGAGGGTTCTAGCTGTAGACGGGAAGGTTCTCCTGTAGATGGTTCTAGCTGTGGACGGGAAGGATCTCCTGTAGAGGGTTCTAGCTGTGGACAGGAAGGATCTCCTGTAGAGGGTTCTAGCTGTAGACAGGAAGGATCTCCTGTAGAGGGTTCTAGATGTAGACGGGAAGGATCTCCTGTAGAGGGTTCTAGCTGTAGACAGGAAGGATCTCCTGTAGAGGGTTCTAAATGTGGACGGGAAGGATCTCCTGTAGAGGGTTCTAGCTGTAGACAGGAAGGATCTCCTGTAGAGGGTTCTAGCTGTAGACAGGAAGGATCTCCTGTAGAGGGTTCTAGATGTAGACGGGAAGGTTCTCCTGTAGAGGGTTCTAGCTGTGGACGGGAAGGATCTCCTGTAGAGGGTTCTAGCTGTGGACAGGAAGGATCTCCTGTAGAGGGTTCTAGCTGTAGACAGGAAGGATCTCCTGTAGAGGGTTCTAGCTGTGGACGGGAAGGTTCTCCTGTAGAGGGTTCTAGCTGTAGACGGGAAGGTTCTCCTGTAGAGGGTTCTAGCTGTGGACGGGAAGGATCTCCTGTAGAGGGTTCTAGATGTAGACGGGAAGGTTCTCCTGTAGAGGGTTCTAGCTGTAGACGGGAAGGATCTCCTGTAGAGGGTTCTAGCTGTGGACAGGAAGGATCTCCTGTAGAGGGTTCTAGCTGTAGACAGGAAGGATCTCCTATAGAGGGTTCTAGCTGTGGACGGGAAGGATCTCCTGTAGAGGGTTCTAGCTGTAGACAGGAAGGATCTCCTGTAGAGGGTTCTAGCTGTAGACAGGAAGGATCTCCTGTAGAGGGTTCTAGATGTAGACGGGAAGGTTCTCCTGTAGAGGGTTCTAGCTGTAGACGGGAAGGGTCTCCTGTAGAGGGTTCTAGCTGTAGACGGGAAGGATCTCCCATAGAGGGATCTAGCTGTGGACGCGAAGGATCTCCTGTAGAGGGTTCTAGCTGTAGACAGGAAGGATCTCCTGTAGAGGGTTCTAGCTGTGGACAGGAAGGATCTCCTGTAGAGGGTTCTAGCTGTGGACAGGAAGGATCTCCTGTAGAGGGTTCTAGATGTAGACGGGAAGGTTCTCCTGTAGAGGGTTCTAGCTGTAGACGGGAAGGATCTCCTGTAGAGGGTTCTAGCTGTGGACAGGAAGGATCTCCTGTAGAGGGTTCTAGCTGTAGACAGGAAGGATCTCCTGTAGAGGGTTCTAGCTGTGGACAGGAAGGATCTCCTGTAGAGGGTTCTAGCTGTAGACGGGAAGGATCTCCTGTAGAGGGTTCTAGATGTAGACGGGAAGGATCTCCTGTAGAGGGTTCTAGCTGTGGACGGGAAGGTTCTCCTGTAGAGGGTTCTAGCTGTGGACAGGAAGGATCTCCTGTAGAGGGTTCTAGCTGTAGACAGGAAGGATCTCCTGTAGAGGGTTCTAGCTGTAGACGGGAAGGATCTCCTGTAGAGGGTTCTAGCTGTAGACGGGAAGGATCTCCTGTAGAGGGTTCTAGCTGAGACGGGAAGGATCTCCCGTAGAAGGTTCTAGCTGTGGACGGGAAGGATCTCCTGTAGAGGGTTCTAGCTGTGGACAGGAAGGATCTCCTGTAGAGGGTTCTAGATGTAGACGGGAAGGTTCTCCTGTAGAGGGTTCTAGCTGTAGACGGGAAGGATCTCCCGTAGAAGGTTCTAGCTGTGGACGGGAAGGATCTCCTATAGAGGGTTCTAGCTGTAGACGGGAAGGATCTCCCGTAGAGGGTTCTAGCTTTGGACAGGAAGGATCTCCTGTAGAGGGTTCTAGCTGTGGACGGGAAGGTTCTCCTGTAGAGGGTTCTAGCTGTGGACAGGAAGGATCTCCTGTAGAGGGTTCTAGCTGTGGACGGGAAGGATCTCCTGTAGAGGGTTCTAGCTGTAGACAGGAAGGATCTCCTGTAGAGGGTTCTAGATGTAGACGGGAAGGTTCTCCTGTAGAGGGTTCTAGCTGTGTACGGGAAGGTTCTCCTGTAGAGGGTTCTAGCTGTGGACGGGAAGGATCTCCCGTAGAAAGTTCTAGCTGTGGACGGGAAGGATCTCCTGTAGAGGGTTCTAGCTGTAGACGGGAAGGTTCTCCTGTAGAGGGTTCTAGCTGTAGACGGGAAGGTTCTCCTGTAGAGGGTTCTAGCTGTAGACAGGAAGGATCTCCTGTAGAGGGTTCTAGCTGTGGACAGGAAGGATCTCCTGTAGAGGGTTCTTGCTGGGGACAGGAAGGATCTCCTGTAGAGGGTTCTAGCTGTGGACAGGAAGGATCTCCTGTAGAGGGTTCTAGCTGTAGACAGGAAGGATCTCCTGTAGAGGGTTCTAGATGTAGACGGGAAGGTTCTCCTGTAGAGGGTCTAGCTGTAGACGGGAAGGATCTCCCGTAGAAGGTTCTAGCTGTGGACGGTAAAGGATCTCCTATAGAGGGTTCTAGCTGTAGACATGAAGGATCTCCTGTAGAGGGTTCTAGCTGTGGACAGGAAGGATCTCCTATAGAGGGTTCTAGCTGTAGACAGGAAGGATCTCCTGTAGAGGGTTCTAGATGTAGACGGGAAGGTTCTCCTGTAGAGGGTTCTAGCTGTAGACGGGAAGGATCTCCCGTAGAAGGTTCTAGCTGTGGACGGTAAAGGATCTCCTATAGAGGGTTCTAGCTGTAGAGAGGAAGGATCTCCTGTAGAGGGTTCTAGCTGTGGACAGGAAGGATCTCCTATAGAGGGTTCTAGCTGTGGACAGGAAGGATCTCCTTTAGAGGGTTCTAGATGTAGACAGGAAGGATCTCCTGTAGAGGGTTCTAGATGTAGACAGGAAGGATCTCCTGTAGAGGGTTCTAGCTGTGGACAGGAAGGATCTCCTGTAGAGGGTTCTAGCTGTAGACAGGAAGGATCTCCTGTAGAGGGTTCTAGATGTAGACGGGAAGGTTCTCCTGTAGAGGGTTCTAGCTGTAGACGGGAAGGATCTCCCGTAGAAGGTTCTAGCTGTGGACGGTAAAGGATCTCCTGTAGAGGGTTCTAGCTGTAGACAGGAAGGATCTCCTGTAGAGGGTTCTAGCTGTGGACAGGAAGGATCTCCTGTAGAGGGTTCTAGCTGTGGACAGGAAGGATCTCCTGTAGAGGGTTCTAGCTGTGGACAGGGAGGATCTCCTGTAGAGGGTTCTAGCTGTGGACAGGAAGGTTCTCCTGTAACCTTCATGATGTGGGATGTTCAGGGTAACAGGTCTGTAGTCGTTAGGGGACGATGGACGGGACGTATCTGGTTCTGGTCTGTAGTCGTTAGGGGACGATGGACGGGACGTACCTGGTTCTGGTCTGTAGTCGTTAGGGGACGATGGACGGGAAGTACCTGGTTCTGGTCTGTAGTCGTTAGGGGACGATGGACGGGACGTATCTGGTTCTGGTCTGTAGTCGTTAGGGGACGATGGACGGGACGTACCTGGTTCTGGTCTGTAGTCGTTAGGGGACGATGGACGGGACGTACCTGGTTCTGGTCTGTAGTCGTTAGGGGACGATGGACGGGACGTATCTGGTTCTGGTCTGTAGTCGTTAGGGGACGATGGACGGGACGTACCTGGTTCTGGTCTGTAGTCGTTAGGGGACGATGGACGGGACGTACCTGGTTCTGGAACAAAGCAGGATGTTTTCCATCATGTATTTGGGCGTGGTCTTTTTACACGACATTGCCATGGTAACTTGTAACAGAACCAAAATGGTGCAGGACACATTTGATCGATGTGAGTTTTAATGCATACACTGGTGTCATGGCTCCAGTTATTTCTACAACTCTGTGATTAGAACAGATGAAGTTTGGTTCTTTTATTACTTTATTACGGGTTAACTGAAACCCTAACCAAACTTCATGAATGTTCTAGTTGTAGAAACAGCTGGAAACTCCCGGCAGCCATGACACTATGTTCTTTATAAGTGTCTTTTGTAAACTTTTGACCACCGCTGTATGTGACTGGCCAGTCTGAATCAGAAACTCACCTGTACAAGTGGTGGTCTCCAGCGCAGGTTTTTCAGTGGAGCGGGTGCAAATCCAGGTGTTCCACATGGTCTCTTCTTCAACATCAAGACCACACTTTCAGACTCCGCCCTCATCTTCTCCACCAGGTGTTTCAACTGCCAACCCACCTGAACCAATCACAGAGCACATATTGATGTCAACCATTGAAACATTGTCTCTCCCGAAGAGGTTGTTTTTGTTGGTATATTTCAACCCAACGTGCTGGACTCAGACCAGGACTCAGGCAGGGACTCAGACCAGGACTCGGGCAGGGACTCAGACCAGGACTCAGGCAGGGACTCAAACCAGGACTCAGGCAGGGACTCAAACCAGGACTCAGGCAGGGACTCAAACCAGGACTCGGGCAGGGACTCAGACCAGGACTCGGGCAGGGACTCGGGCCTGGACTCAGGCAGGGACTCAGGCAGGGACTCAGGCAGGGACTCAGACCAGGACTCAGGCAGGGACTCAGACCAGGACTCAGGCAGGGACTCAGACCAGGACTCGGGCAGGGACTCAGACCAGGACTCGGGCAGGGACTCAGACCAGGACTCAGGCAGGGACTCAGACCAGGACTCAGGCAGGGACTCAGACCAGGACTCAGGCAGGGACTCAGACCAGGACTCAGGCAGGGACTCAGACCAGGACTCGGGCAGGGACTCAGACCAGGACTCGGGCAGGGACTCGGGCCTGGACTCAGGCAGGGACTCAGGCAGGGACTCAGGCAGGGACTCAGGCAGGGACTCAGACCAGGACTCAGGCAGGGACTCAGACCAGGACTCAGGCAGGGACTCAGACCAGGACTCGGGCAGGGACTCAGACCAGGACTCGGGCAGGGACTCGGGCCTGGACTCAGGCAGGGACTCAGGCAGGGACTCAGGCAGGGACTCAGGCAGGACTCAGGCAGGGACTCAGACCAGGACTCGGGCAGGGACTCAGACCAGGACTCGGGCAGGGACTCGGGCCTGGACTCAGGCAGGGACTCAGGCAGGACTCAGGCAGGGACTCAGACCAGGACTCAGGCAGGGACTCAGACCAGGACTCGGGCAGGGACTCGGGCCTGGACTCAGGCAGGGACTCAGACCAGGACTCAGGCATGGACTCAGACCAGGACTCAGGCAGGGACTCAGACCAGGACTCAGGCAGGGACTCAGACCAGGACTCGGGCAGGGACTCAGACCAGGACTCGGGCAGGGACTCGGGCCTGGACTCAGGCAGGGACTCAGACCAGGACTCAGGCAGGGACTCAGACCAGGACTCAGGCAGGGACTCAGACCAGGACTCGGGCAGGGACTCGGGCCTGGACTCAGGCAGGGACTCAGGCAGGACTCAGGCAGGGACTCAGCCCAGGACTCAGGCAGGGACTCAGACCAGGACTCAGGCAGGGACTCAGACCAGGACTCGGGCAGGGACTCAGACCAGGACTCGGGCAGGGACTCGGGCCTGGACTCAGGCAGGGACTCAGACCAGGACTCAGGCAGGGACTCAGACCAGGACTCAGGCAGGGACTCAGACCAGGACTCAGGCAGGGACTCAGACCAGGACTCGGGCAGGGACTCAGACCAGGACTCGGGCAGGGACTCGGGCCTGGACTCAGGCAGGGACTCAGGCCGGGACCCAGGCAGGGACTCAGACCAGGACTCAGGCAGGGACTCAGACCAGGACTCAGGCAGGGACTCAGACCAGGACTCAGGCAGGGACTCAGACCAGGACTCGGGCAGGGACTCGGGCCTGGACTCAGGCAGGGACTCAGGCAGGGACTCAGGCAGGGACTCAGGCAGGGACTCAGACCAGGACTCAGGCAGGGACTCAGACCAGGACTCGGGCAGGGACTCAGACCAGGACTCGGGCAGGGACTCGGGCCTGGACTCAGGCAGGGACTCAGGCAGGGACTCAGGCAGGGACTCAGGCAGGGACTCAAACCAGGACTCGGGCAGGGACTCAGACCAGGACTCAGGCAGGGACTCAGACCAGGACTCAGGCAGGGACTCAGACCAGGACTCGGGCAGGGACTCAGACCAGGACTCGGGCAGGGACTCAGACCAGGACTCGGGCAGGGACTCGGGCCTGGACTCAGGCAGGGACTCAGACCAGGACTCAGGCAGGGACTCAGACCAGGACTCAGGCAGGGACTCAGACCAGGACTCAGGCAGGGACTCAGACCAGGACTCGGGCAGGGACTCAGACCAGGACTCGGGCAGGGACTCGGGCCTGGACTCAGGCAGGGACTCAGGCAGGGACTCAGGCAGGGACTCAGACCAGGACTCAGGCAGGGACTCAGGCCAGGACGCAGGCAGGGACTCAGACCAGGACTCGGGCAGGGACTCAGACCAGGACTCGGGCAGGGACTCAGACCAGGACTCGGGCAGGGACTCGGGCCTGGACTCAGGCAGGGACTCAGGCCGGGACTCAGGCAGGGACTCAGACCAGGACTCAGGCAGGGACTCAGACCAGGACTCAGGCAGGGACTCAGGCCAGGACTCAGGCAGGGACTCAGACCAGGACTCGGGCAGGGACTCGGGCCTGGACTCAGGCAGGGACTCAGGCAGGGACTCAGGCAGGGACTCAGGCAGGGACTCAGACCAGGACTCAGGCAGGGACTCAGACCAGGACTCAGGCAGGGACTCAGACCAGGACTCAGGCAGGGACTCAGACCAGGACTCAGGCAGGGACTCAGACCAGGACTCGGGCAGGGACTCAGACCAGGACTCGGGCAGGGACTCGGGCCTGGACTCAGGCAGGGACTCAGGCAGGGACTCAGGCAGGGACTCAGGCAGGGACTCAGACCAGGACTCAGGCAGGGACTCAGACCAGGACTCGGGCAGGGACTCAGGCCTGGACTCAGGCAGGGACTCAGGCCAGGACTCAGGCAGGGACTCAGACCAGGACTCAGGCAGGGACTCAGACCAGGACTCAGGCAGGGACTCAGACCAGGACTCAGGCAGGGACTCAGACCAGGACTCAGGCAGGGACTCAGACCAGGACTCAGGCAGGGACTCAGACCAGGACTCGGGCAGGGACTCGGGCCTGGACTCAGGCAGGGACTCAGACCAGGACTCAGGCAGGGACTCAGACCAGGACTCGGGCAGGGACTCAGACCAGGACTCGGGCAGGGACTCGGGCCTGGACTCAGGCATGAATTCAAGCCGGATTCATGCTAGACTAAGGCCAGGGTTCAGGACTTGGGTCAGAACTCAGTACTGGCCGGACTCTGGCTTAGAATCACTGGGCCAGACTCAGGTCAGATTCCTGTAAGACCTGGCCCAGGCTAGATCCGGGGCTGGACTCAACCCTGATTCAGGCCAGGCCAGACTCTGGCTGGGACTCGGGCCTGGACTCGGGCCTGGACTCGGCCCGGGACTCGGGCTAGCTCAGACAGATCTACTTCCTCTGACAGTTTGACAAACAGAGTGAGTATCTCATCCAGCTGTTGCATCCTGAAGCTGCAGGTCTGGTTTGATGAAGTAAAACATCTGGACTCACCACCGTCTGCTTGTTGACCTGAACGACTTCATCTCCAGCGTGAATCCTTTGAGTTTTTTCTGCAGGAGACTGAACAGAACCAACTTTAGTTATTGTCTGGCTCCAGCTGATAAGAAGGACCTGCAGCAGACTCACGTTCTCTGTGGTTCCTGTGATGATGTGAAGTCCATCGTAGGTGGATTTGATATAAAGTCCCTGGAAGATGAAGAGAATCGATGAAGACACAAACTTCCTGTATGTAAACAACAACTCTCATGGATCCTGCAGCTCTACTATCTTAGTTTTCTGTTTTGGACCTGGACACTGATCTGACTCGGGTTTGTGGTTCTGGTCTGACCCAGTAAATATCTGAGACGTGAGCCGATGAAGCCGGACTCACCAGACCCTCTTCAGGCTTGATGTTGGCGATGCACACCTCCTCCAGGCAGGACATCTCCCGTTCTGAGGGGTCCGAGCTCACCTGGGCGGTCTTCTCACAGACACCGTTCAGAGCTTGAGACTGAAACACAGGACAAGTTGGACTCTTGGACTCAAACATTCGAGTGATCTGTAATTAAAATGTTTTCTGGGTCCTATTTAAAATATCTTTCTCCAACATTTGATCTTATGCAGACAACAAACTTTATTTTAAACTTGACTTATCAGCATGATAGTCTGATCTGCTGGACCCTGGTCTTGGACCCTGGTCTTTCAATGGAAATAGGTGGAGACATGGTGGACTACTGATCCTCAGCAGGACAGGAAGGAAAAGCTGATCCCAGCCTGACCTCAAAGCAACCGAACATCCTGAAGAGCAACACGCAGGATGTGAACTCACAGTAAACAGGAAACCAGTTTTCAGCTGGTCCGGTCCTCCTTGTTCACATACACTTGATCCACATGAAGGAATGACCTCAGTTCTGCAGAACCCACAAATTTTAATCAGGAGCTCTGGAGTAAACCAGCATCTGAAAGCTGTGGATTCTTAGGACTGGGACCAGGACCAGGGCCAGGACCAGGACCAGGACCAGGGCCAGGACCAGGACCAGGGCCAGGACCAGGACCAGGACCAGGACCAGGACCAGGACACACTGCTGAAGAGAGTTCACTGCTTTGAAACTTCAACTATTAAAAATACTAAAAGTAAAAACAGACATGGAAAGTGGAGGATGATGTAGTTCTGACTGTCCAATCAACCAGTTCTATCCTGAAGAAAATACAAATTCTTCTGTAAATCAAAAAATGTTGTTTATCTTCAGACGTGAGAATTTAACTTCCAGGTTCTGGTTCCGACTCAAACCAACAGAAAACTCTTTACAAGAAACGACAGCAGAAACTTTCAGTCTGTAGTTTCAGGGCGAGACGCCTAGAGTCTGGCTTTGATTTGACCTGCTGGAGGGAAACATCCAACAGGAAGTGGATGGTCCTGAACAAACAAACCTGCAGTTTCATGTCAGGAAAAGGAAGATGGATTTTCTTTGTGAACATGTACTCACCACCTCCTGAATCTTCTCTTCCATCTCATAAACTGTGCAGTCCTGCAGAGACAACACCCACCACAGTTAGCACCACAGTGGACACCAGATGAGACAACATCAGGAACACACACGTACAGAACACGGACACACGGCAGAAGAACGTCTCACATGAAGACAAAAACATCATCAGGACCCCGTTACAATCTCAGAAGGACTTTAGGACATCCAGCTGCGTCTTGTGCAAATGTAAACTTCATACTGTTCTTTGTGTGTGATTGACCCAGATAAAGATTTCATCACGTGGCAGTTCTTCTTCTCAGAAGCTGAAACTATTGGGTGGAGAAACAAATATTGGAGGAATAACAGCCTGCAGCAGAGAGAAAGCAGGAGGAGGAGACTAGACGTGTCCTGGAGAGACGCAGAGATCCTCCTGTAACAGCTGGCTGTAAACAGGCTGACAGCACAGCTGGGCGACGCCTTCCTAACGTCTGCAGGGAGGAAACGACACGCCGTAACAAAGATCCAAACACACAACCGTCACTGTGTGGAGAGACGGCGTGCAGCAGCTTCAACCGTTAAACACTAACCTTTAAGATTTCAACTGATTCATTATGCAAATAACAAGCAGAGATTCAAACCAGCAACCTGTTACTAACCCGGAACTGAACCAAACCTACATCAGGTATCCAGAATCCATAACAAGTCCAACTCAAACAGGAACAGCAGGTCAAATCCAAGTCCTTCATATTCTGAAGACCGTCTGCTGATTCAGACAGAAGTCCAACCGAGGACCTTCTCACCTCCGCTACTTCCTGTTAGTCTGTAAGGAACACCTGAGCATCACTGACCTTCTGGACGGTGGAGGTCAGCTCCAGACACAGCTGGATGATTCTGCCTTTGGTGGAAGTGAAGTCGTTGGAGCTCATCAGAGAAGTCCTGACAGAAAACAGAAGTGTGTTAGTGATGATCAGTGTTGGTGGGCGTGGCCACAAAACCAAATGCTGATGTTTGTTTCCAATATTAAAGTCTAACTTCACTGAACAGATTAAAAACTCAATGTGTTGGTCCATCATCACCTGCACCGCGTGTTCAGGTGCAACACCTGCCGTACGGGACTTTATCTGTGCCATGAAGGTCTAATACAACTTAAAACATCAAACAAAAATAATCAACTGGAACATCAAAATCTTAAAACTGCAACAACATTTTTCCCTGAACATAAAAATTGAGTCTTTAATTTGTGAGACACTTTTATTTTTGTTGTTGGTTCAAACCATTTCCTTCTGATTAATAAGACTTTTACTTTGACAGTCATTCAAAGAGCACAACTGAAAAAATAAAAGACGTTTTATGAATAAAAGATTGTATTTGCAGTTGAAAGTTTGTTTCTTTGATATCTGGCTGAATGAAGGAACCTGAACCATCTGATGACTGAAGCTCAGCTTCAGGTGTCTGCAGGTGGCTGATGTCAGGTGTGTTACAGAAACCTGCAGATTATTTGCAGCAGCTGTAGAGATGAAGGAATGTTGTTCAAGCTGATACAAGCTGCGTTTCATCAGTCGGTTCTTTAAAAGAATGTCTGAGAAGCTTCAGCTGGATTTTATTATCAGAAAACAAACATAGAAAGATGATTGTATTTTGTTGTCAGTTAATTTTCTGTCAGACTTGTTCCAGCTCATTATTTCCTGGTGTGGAAATCAAACTGACATGCCCCTCCCCCTCCCCCTCCGAGGCCTTGGAGTAGTGTGATTGGACCAAACTCCAACTTGTACTGAGACAAAACGTCCAGACAGATGTTAGTTCTGCTGAGCTCAGGATGAGGCGTGCATCCCATCA
>SSNP01000116.1:166216-171216 GCA_006937955.1 Pachypanchax playfairii | reverse complement strand
GTGTGTGTGTGTGTGCTTGTGAGACAGAGAGTGTGTGTGACAGAGAGAGAGTGTGTGTGTGTGTGTGTGTGTGTGTGTGTGTGTGTGTGTGTGTGCTTGTGAGACAGAGAGTGTGTGTGTGACAGAGAGAGAGAGAGTGTGTGTGTGACAGAGAGAGAGAGTGTGTGTGTGTGTGTGCTTGTGAGACATAGAGTGTGTGTGTGACAGAGAGAGAGAGAGTGAGTGTGTGTGTGGTGTGTGTGTGTGTGTGTGTGTGTGTGTGTGTGTGTGTGTGTGTGTGTGAGACAGAGTGTGTGTGTGAGAGAGAGAGTGTGTGTGTGTGTGTGTGCTTGTGAGACAGAGAGTGTGTGTGACAGAGAGAGAGTGTGTGTGTGTGTGTGTGTGTGTGTGTGTGTGCTTGTGAGAGAGAGAGTGTGTGTGTGAGAGAGAGAGAGAGAGTGAGTGTGTGTGTGTGTGTGTGTGTGTGTGTGTGTGTGTGTGTGTGTGTGTGTGTGTGTGTGTGTCTGTGTTCCAACTGTCCCCTGCAGTACTACTACTACTACTACTACTACTACTACTGTCATTTAGCAGACGCTTTTATCCAAAGCGACTTACATTGAGAGAACATACAAGCAAGAAATCAAAGAGAAGGAAACAATATAAGGAGGCGGACTGTTTGGAGTCCAGTTTAATTCCGACGCTGCTGCAGTAAAAAGTATCAGATATGACAGAAAGAACTGAACCAAGTCCGGTTTGGGTCACATGCTGAGAGTTACCAACCAGAGCACAGAGCAGGTCCACGGCCTCCAGAACCAGTTCCTGGTGTCCTACACGCACTACCCCCAGAGACAGCAGGTCCTGGTGGGATATCCTGAGCAGCTTCTCTCCGTCCACACGTTGGTCCTGGAAAGACAGGACGTACTGCTGCAGACAGTCATCCAGACCTGAAAGACAACCAAATACAGGATGAGTTTAACCAGAACCTGATCTTCATGGGTCTCAGCAGCAGCCAACACTAGAAACCAAAAGCAGAGTTGAACTGAAAGTCTGTTTGTTCTGATCTGTGAGAGTCAACAGAACTGTTCAATTCAGATTAAATATTTAAATTCTAAATGTTAACAGTAAAACACTGACTCCACCTTCACCTTCACTGACTAATAATGATGGATCAGGATCCGACTGGCCGACTGTATCTGCAAACATCATCACATTTTTACTCCATCAGCTGATTTTATTCCAGTTCCTGACAGAATCAACCAATCAGTCACCACAGAAGCTTCTGATTGGACGGGAGACGCAGTCAGGTCGAAGGTTTATTAAACAGCATGTCGGATCATATGAAACATTCAAGCAGATTTAAACTCAGAAAACTGGACTTCCTCATCAATAATCATAATAAGTTGTAAAAATATCCAGTTTCCTTTGTTTGAGTTGACAGTGAAGGTCAAAGGTCAGACACACATATGAGGGCTGCTCTCACATGAACTTTTTTCTTTATGTTAGTTTGAGGTTTAATAGCTACATAAATGATTTTTACAACCTTGAAAGATTTTAATCCTAAACTATTTATTAATTAAATAGAAGCAGCAGGACCCCTCCTTTCTGAACCCGACCCTGACCTTTGACCTCTGTGTGATCAGCAGCGGGGGTGAAGATAAAAGGGACCTGACTGCTGGATCAATAACAGAATGACCAGAACAGAAAGTGTTTAATAAAAACTCTAAAGTGAAACAGAAAAAACAAACTTTCTGATTGACAAGATGAAAGTCAGAAACATCGAACTAATCCTTCAAACAGGATCTGAGAAGATCAGGTTACGGCCCTGGGGTGTGTCTGGTACTCTTCCTGTGGACCCGCCTCCCACACCTGACCCTGGTGATGATATCCAGGTGGACCAATGATGGGGAAGCTGCTGTCATCCCACTGCAACGACGGGGAGAGGAGCGACTGGTGTTCTGGTTGCGTTCTGGCCTCTCCTCCTTTTATTATAGTGGAATCTGTCTTGTAGTGTTGATTGTTGTGATCCCTGATTATAGTCTGTGGTTTAGAGAACAAGTTGTTTGTTTTGGTATATTGACTGATTGTCTCCCCTTTATTCCTCCTCTGATCCCCATTAAAACCTTGTTGTAAAATAAAACCCTCTGGTGTGGGATTTATCCTTTGATGTTACTCCTTACTTGAGCCTGGTTGTAACAGAACATAAGAAGATTCACCCGATTTCTTCTGTCAACAATCTGAAACCATCGGTCATTTAGTTTATTTACATCAGCCAACTGAAACAACATGCAGTCAGCTGGAACAAACAGCCAACAAATGGCTAAAGATCCAGTGAAACAGCTGTTGCAGCCCAGTCAGTCCAGCAGGTGGGTAGAAAGTCTTCATGTTATCTGCTACTCCAAACAATCCAAAGGTCATCTGCAGTGAAAACATTTAAACACAACAAGCTGCAGTCAGCTCCATGATACCCCACCCCCAATAGAAATCATACACCCCCCCATTAGGAACCAAAAGCCTTCCCATTATGACCCAAAGAACCAAACCCCCCACCTCCACTGTTAGGAACCAAAACCAACCCTCTCGCTGGGAACTGAAGGGGGCCTTGGACCAGACAGGGGCCGGGATCACCCAGTGGCCCGGACCAGACAGGGGCCGGGATCACCCAGTGGCCCGGGCCAGACAGGGGTCTGACAGGGGCCAGACAGGGGCCGGGATCACCCAGTGGCCCGGACCAGACAGGGGCCGGAATCACCCAGTGGCCCGGACCAGACAGGGGCCGGAATCACCCAGTGGCCCGGACCAGACAGGGGTCTGACAGGGGCCGGGATCACCCAGTGGCTCGGACCAGACTGAGGCCTGCAACAGCTTGCATCCAGGACCTGACAGAAATGTGTTTTTTTATGATACTGTTTCAGGTGTGGAACCGGTCTTAACATCAGCAGAGAACCAGAAGAATGTGGATCTGTCTGAACATGCATGTCTTTCAAACCACAGAGTTACTATCAGGATAGAGTAATATTTATTTTCACTAAATCCATCTGAGTCTAACACGTGTTTATCACAAACACATCTGCTTGTTCATGTCTTAGATTATTTCAGATGTTTGTCAGTTTGTAGGATCTGTTTGAATTATAAGATTAACACGAGAATCAGCTGACGGGTTTTAAAAACTTGATCTGTTTCATCTAACGTTGAAAAATGTAAAAAAGAAAACATTTCTACCTTTGTTTGGATAGAGTTTGGAGCTACTGGATTAAAGACCCAATTGGGTAAGAACCTGTTGTCTGACCCGGTCTGAGGAATTGACAGACTCTCATTGGCTCTGGGATCCTGTGGAAACAACATGGAAGATCCTATAGGCTGAGCAAGCTGCCAATCAAAAGACCCCATGCTGGCTGTATTCTGAGACCACCATATTAAGAAGTTTCCATGGTAACCAGACGTATGGGTGAGAGTTCAGGAGAACAGGAAGCTGGAAAAGACACGAAAACATTCAATGGGAATAAATGTGATTTTTGGATATAGAAGCTTAACTGAACTGGTTCATCAATCAGCACCTGATCTGATACTGATCAGAAGTCCAACAGGAGGATCTGTCGGTGATTCTGGTTCACAAACTGAATCGAAAAGATGTTTCATGTTTGAAGGCAGGTGTGGTGTTAAAAAATGTGTTCTCAGTGATCTGAAGATCCACACACATCCTGAACGCCCCCTGATCTGCTCTGCAGCCAATCACATGCAACAATAAAACACCTTCAAACCTGCTGAGTCCAGGTGCCTCATGGAGATGGTCCACCTGAGCAGGTAACTGGTCTGTTTCAGGTTTAATGTTCTGCTTCAGCTGGCTGAAATGTGACACTTGATATGAGAGTAAATAATGTGACACTGTATCTCCTCATCATCTGGAACCAGAACTCACATGGTTGTTTTGACCTAGTTGAATCAGATCAAAGGGTTCATAACATGCTGAAGGTTCCACAGAAAAACTCCAGAACCCGACCTACAGATCAGCCACAACACAAGGTTCCAATAAAACCTGCAGCAGCATTCAAAGACCTGGTTCTGCTTGAGGTTTCTTCCTGTCCTCTCAGACCTAAGTAGGTCCCGGTAGAACGTTTGAAGAGAACTTGGTTCTGGTTTCTTCAATGTACTTCAACATCAGCCTGTCAGGCCATCTTTAAAAGTCATGTGACCTGAGCAGTTTAAGTCTTGTGTCAAGCTACTACATACAGAACCAAAATCCAAGCTGCCGAACCTGAGCCATGCAGTCCTGAACTTTGACCTTTAAATGTTATAAACTTAAAAAAATCAGTTAAAGATTCAAATGTATTTAAAAACGGAAGTGTAACTATGTGGTTCCTCTTACTCACCTCTCATCCAGTCCAGAACCTGTTCGGGACTCCACTGATTCACAGGCTCCATCAAGTTCCCAAATAACTGCACACTCGTCCGAACTGGCCGAACCGCCCGGGGACTATGTTCCGACGGCCCGTGAAGAACCTGCTCTTCAATTCAAACTACAACTAAACTGTTCGGGTGAGTCCGTTAAACACGAACCTGCTGCTCCACCGTTTTCTCACCAACTGGCTGCGCGCGACCGGACTGAGAAACTTCACAAAACAGAGGAACTGGACACGCCCCTTTATTCCTTTCCTCCAATCCCATGAGAGTTCAGTGTCATCAAGTAGCAACGACCGAGGTGTATTTCACAAAGTAGGTTTAGTGGAAAACTTTGAGTTAGTTAACCCTGAGATGAGGATACTCTGGTTTTTCTTTTTCACAAAGTGAGTTCAGCGTAACTCTGAGTTGGTTACCCAGGCAACACACTTCATGAACCTAACCTGCTCACCAGCAGGTTTGATTGACACAACTCAGAGTTTCTCCTGCTGTCTGACATCAGTAACAGACACGACGATGAGCCTGTTGACGTGGAAACGCAGATATTATGTAGAAATCTCCATCAGGAGAGAGAGAGAGAGAGAGAGAGAGAGAGAGAGAGAGAGAAAGAGAGAGAGAGAAAGAGA
>SSNP01000116.1:137213-158181 GCA_006937955.1 Pachypanchax playfairii | reverse complement strand
TGCCCCCCCCCCCCCCCCAGACACCTCTCTTGAGTTAAATAAAAATTCTAAGAGTCTCTCTAAAATAAACTGAAGCTGTTTGTCCTGCAAATCTGGATTTTTCAGTAATATGTACATTGTTTAAGTCCAGCTGGAGCGTAGCACCACAACGCTAACGGTCGGCCATGTTTGCTGCTTAACAGCTGAGCTAACTTTGCAGGCGTTGTCTCACCTGCACAAGCTGATGAATATTAATGAGTAAAATCACTGTGACATCACACTGATGGGGTTTTCAGACTCGGGTGATTCCATGAGCTGCGTCAGTTAAGTGATAAAAACTGAAAGAGAAGTTACTGTGTCATTTTCACACCCAGTAAGAAACCAGAGTCACGATTAGTAGTTACTGGCAGGTAGGACTCAAATGCAGGAAGCGGAGAGCAAGAATGAATTTGTACATGAAGAGATTTTAATGATCCTAGATGAGGGCTGACAGGCAGCGAGACTTACATGAACGGAGTGATGAAACAGATCCGAACTACGGTGACACCACATAATCCCCAAACATAGACAAAATGACCCGAATCCCCTTAAATACCAAACAGAACTGAAAACACCTGGAAACAATTAAGGGAAACACTGGGAGGTAAAACACACAGGAACTAAACAGGAAGTGACATACCAGACATAAAGAGACCTGATGACAACGGAGGAGAAACAGGAAGTACAATAGATAACAAAATAAAAGTGAAACCAGGAACACAGGTACACTACAACCAAAGTAAAACATGGAACCACAACCAGACACAGAACCAACAGAGCTGAACTAGAGGGAAACCAGGAGGGAGAACGCTAAGGCTAAAATAATCCAATGGGCTGAACCAACCCCATAACCAAAACCAGGAGAGAAGGAAAACCCACAGAAACTCAACCCACAACACTGGTACCAAAACCCCAAAACCTAACAACCAGGTCCAGGTTTATGTCAACAGGTTCAGGTCCAGTCAGTTGAATCAAACTGTAACTTGATACAGTCATTTAAAAAATCCCAGTTCGTCAAAAGTTTTTATCCAAAGAATCAACAGAACCAGAACCAGGATGAGTTCTGCCTGGACCCACTGGGGTCAAGATCAGGACAAGATCAATAGTTTAAACAGGTCCACATCAGGACCTTGAACTGGATCAGGACTTTGAACGGGACTGGATCAGGACCTTGAACGGTACTGGATCAGGACCTTGAACAGTACTGGATCAGGATCTTGAACGGGACTGGATCAGGACCTTGAACGGGACTGGATCAGGACCTTGAACGGTACTGGATCAGGTCCTTGAACGGGACTGGATCAGGACTTTGAACGGGACTGGATCAGCACTTTGAACGGGACTGGATCAGGACCTTGAACGGGACTGGATCAGGACCTTGAACGGTACTGGATCAGGACCTTGAACAGTACTGGATCAGGACCTTGAACGGGACTGGATCAGCACTTTGAACGGGACTGGATCAGGACCTTGAACGGGACTGGATCAGGACTTTGAACGGGACTGGATCAGGACCTTGAACCGTACTGGATCAGGACCTTGAACGGTACTGGATCAGGACCTTGAACAGGACTGGATCAGGACCTTGAACGGTACTGGATCAGGACCTTGAACAGGACTGGATCAGGACTTTGAACAGGACTGGATCAGGACCTTGAACAGGACTGGATCAGGACCTTGAACGGTACTGGATCAGGACCTTGAACAGGACTGGATCAGGACTTTGAACAGGACTGGATCAGGACTTTGAACAGGACTGGATCAGGACCTTGAACAGGACTGGATCAGGACCTTGAACGGTACTGGATCAGGACCTTGAACGGTACTGGATCAGGACCTTGAACAGGACTGGATCAGGACCTTGAACGGTACTGGATCAGGACCTTGAACGGTACTGGATCAGGACCTTGAACAGGACTGGATCAGGACCTTGAACGGTACTGGATCAGGACCTTGAACAGGACTGGATCAGGACCTTGAACGGTACTGGATCAGGACCTTGAACAGGACTGGATCAGGACCTTGAACAGGACTGGATCAGGACCTTGAACAGGACTGGATCAGGACCTTGAACAGGACTGGATCAGGACCTTGAACAGGACTGGATCAGGACCTTGAACGGTACTGGATCAGGACTTTGAACAGTACTGGATCAGGACCTTGAACAGGACTGGATCAGGACCTTGAACGGTACTGGATCAGGACCTTGAACAGGACTGGATCAGGACCTTGAACGGTACTGGATCAGGACCTTGAACGGTACTGGATCAGGACCTTGAACAGTACTGGATCAGGACTTTGAACAGGACCAGATCCCCTCAGTGTGAACCAGCTGCCTCCACAGCTACAGATTGTTTTGCTTCTGGTACTGATGGGGGACATAAGAACTCCACCATGCTTTTGTTTCTCCCTCAGTTGTTACTTTTCCAGCCTTCCAGGGATTGATTGATTATCTAATTGATGACCTAATTGATTTCCCAGTGCTGTTGACCTTTCAGTCTGTTTGTCATTGTAGCTTTTAAAGCTGCAGTAGAGGGAACACTTTCATGGAGAATATCACTTCCTGGTTGCTGCTGTTGTGTCACTTCCTGTTCCTCAGCTGGTTAGAGTTTTTTATTAAGCAGATTAATTGTTTTTGGTTGCTAGTGCTGGGTGATCATATCATCGCACTTTGTGATCACAATCATTTTCAGTTCGATCACGGTGGTCAGTTGTGAAGCTATTTTCTAGATCAAACATGTTGCGGGCCCACTAGGGGGCGGTAATGCTCCCTCCACGTTTCTTGCCTGCCACCATTAAACTACGAGAAGAAGCGTTTTGTGCTTGAATGTGCGTGCACGTGGGGTGCATGTGGGGTGGTTGAAGAAGCCAGGGATGAACAAAAGCTCCACTTTTAAAAATCATCTTTCCAGCCAGAGTAACGTCATCATGAAATCCTAAAATAAACCTTCTCATATGGAAAAGTAACAATTTCAGGTTCTGATTCCTTTAATTAAATTATTTTATTTACACATATCCATATGGCCCCGAGTCCTGCCAGCATCCGGGTCCTCTAGGTCACCCCTCAGGATCCTTCAGTTGGACCACATGAGTCCTGGTTCACACCAAAAAAAGACGTCAGATCAGGAATTTTCTTTTTCCTTCTTTTGTGTTCATGCATTGAAGGGTTAGAGTTAGTTAGATTTAGTTATGGTTAGTTAGGGCTAGTTAGGGTTAGTTGGGGCTAGTTGGGGTTAGTAAGGGTTAGTTAGGGTTAGTTAGGGCTAGTTATGGTTAGTTAGGTTTAGTTAGGGTTAGTTATGGCTAGTTAGGGTTAGTTGGGGCTAGTTAGGGTGAGTTAGGGTTAGTTGGGGCTAGTTAGGGTTAGTAAGGGTGAGTTAGGGTTAGTTAGGGCTAGTTATGGTTAGTTAGGTTTAGTTATGGTTAGTTATGGCTAGTTAGGGTTAGTTGGGGCTAGTTAGGGTGAGTTAGGGTTAGTTGGGGCTAGTTAGGGTTAGTAAGGGTGAGTTAGGGTTAGTAAGGGTTAGTTGGGGCTAGTTAGGGTGAGTTAGGGTTAGTTGGGGCTAGTTAGGGTTAGTAAGGGTGAGTTAGGGTTAGTTAGGGCTAGTTAGGGTTAGTTGGGGCTAGTTAGGGTTAGTTGGGGCTAGTTAGGGTTAGTAAGGGTGAGTTAGGGTTAGTTATGGTTATCTAGGGTTAGTTGGGGCTAGTTAGGGTTAGTACGGGTGAGTTAGGGTTAGTTAGGGTTAGTAAGGGTGAGTTAGGGTTAGTTGGGGCTAGTTAGGGTTAGTAAGGGTGAGTTAGGGTTAGTTAGGGCTAGTTATGGTTATCTAGGGTTAGTTAGGGCTAGTTAGGGTTAGTTAGGGTGGAGTTATGCAGTTATGTCATGTGTTCTTCTGTGCTGGTTTAGTTGCAATGGGAAGTTCCTCTCTCCTAAAGGTCACATATATCTCTGCATATGTCCTTAAAGCCAAATGAAGCTTTTTGATTGAAATTGACTTTTGGACATTTAATGTGTGTCTCTGCAGTAGAAAGAAAATGATTTGTTCTGTCTCACTAACTTCTCAAAACTGGAAAGGAGAATCAAACCTGAAGCACCACTTAGATCCTTTAATTTTCTTTAGGTCAGTTTAATGCATTTTCTCTTTGTATTTATCATGTAAATGTGCATCTCTGTCACCATGGCAATGTGAGGGATACCTTCTCCACTCTGCTGGTCTCCATGGATACTCAAGGACAGGTGGTGTTTCAGGTACTTAGAGAGAGAACAATGTCAATGCTTTTGTACAGTCTCTTGATCCACCATCATGTCATTTGAAGGTTTTAATGTCTGTTTGACTGGTTTATGGGAGTTAGGGTTTAGGTAGTTCCTTAAGCTGGACACAGATCAGGGTTTGGGGTCAGGTTAGGGTTTTAATGTCTCACGATTAAAAGAGATTTGGATTAAAAAAATCTTTTTAGGGTTTTGTAAAAACAGATCAGCTTTATTTCCTCTTGGTTTGTTGTTTTTAATAATTTCTGGAGCATTTAAGTAATTCTCGTGTTATTAACGTGTGTCTCACATGTGAACCTCCACGTATCCATGAAGGGAAACGCAGTTTCAAACTTAAATCTAAAAGGCAATGAGCGAACCTACTCTTCCTTCCCTTATTGGAGTTTTCACTTTTCTGTTTGTGTTCTTCTTCTGTGGTTTCTTTTTTTGCAGCTGATGGTTTTTAAGTAAAGTAAAATTTTATTTGTATAAAAATCACAAAGTGCTTCACAGAGTAGATACAAACAACATACATTAGAAAAAAAAAGCAAAACAGGGAAACAGCACAATGTACATTTATATAAAAGCTTGTCTAAATAAAAATGTCTTCAGCTGCTTTTAAAAGAATCAACAGAGTCATCCACACAGAGACAGGGACAGGGACAGGGCGTTCCACAGTCTGGGTGCTACAACCTGAAAGGACAGGTCACCTCTAGTTTTAAATCTGGTCTTAGGGACCTTCAGGACGTTTTGGCCTGAGGACCTTAGAGTGCAGCTAGAAGAGTGAAGGAGGTCTGATAAATATCGTGGGGCTTGTCCATTAAGAGCTCTAAAAGTCAAAACAAAAATTTTAAAATCAATTCTATGTCTTGAATCACAAAGGTGGATCTCAAATGCAGAGAGACAGAGAGTGGCAGGCTCTAAAAAAAGGAGTTTATTGAAGGACAAAACAGCAGAGGGGGAACAAAACGAAACACTAATATGAGACAAGGGGGTTAATCCAAAGTTCAAAATACAAAAATACAAAGTACAAATCAAAAGCACAAAGTATCAAAACAAAAAAGTACTCTACTCACTGTGGAGGAGGCAGGCAGGAGTCCAAAAAATCAAAGTGGGGAAAAATTCAAAATCCAAAACATTGCACGTAACTATGACAATAATCCAGACTGTAGACAAAAATTCTGTGACCATGATTCTATGACTCTATGAATATAATTCTCCAAAAGGCAAAAGATAATGACAACAACATGACAGGAGACAACGGTCCGGCACGAAACAGACAACATCTCAAACCTTAAATAGTGCCGGACCAGGACAAGACACAGGTGCAGACAATGATCTAAATGACAGAGGTGAAGCACAGGAAGCGACATGACCATATATGGAACACAGACTGTTTGAGTGAGCTGTCATGTTTGTAAACTTCTGTGAAATACAGAAATTCTGAGATAAAAACGGTTGTTTCTGAAAGTGAACGTTGGTGATGAATCTTTAGAAGCTGTTAGATCTTAGCAGACATGTGGAGAAGATATTCTGGAATAGCGCTACAGCTGGTGGCAGCTTGTTGGAGTAGCTCTGGGACTTAGCTAGCATTTGCTAGCATTTTTTTTGTTATTTTGAGTAATTCTTGCTAGTTTTTTCTTCTGGAGATATTTTCTTAATACTTTTCTTCTGATTTGGGTGCTGTGCTGATCGGGTTTTTTGCTTGATTTGTCACTTTTTGCCACTAGTTATGATGCGTAACCATGACAACAAGAGACCTGTTTACAAGAAAGAGCAGCTAACTGACATTTCTAAGGCTGAAATAATCCTCAAATTGAAACTCTGGATCCCTGAGGAGCTCAAAAGAAGAAGACGTGGATGCAGAGCAGGAGCAAAGTGAAGAGAGAGAAACTTCCATCAGTCATATTGATGAATGTGAGATCTCTTTGTTAACAAAATGAATGAACTTGAAACTCTGTTGAAGATCCAGCCAGAGTATCAGGATGCAGCATCATGTGTTTTACTGAGACATGGCTAAAGGAACATATCCTGGACTCCAGCGTGTGTCTGTCTGGCTTTCAAACAATACGAGCAGACAGAGATTTGAAGAGGAGTTTGTCAGCTGATCACATCTGCAGTCACCTGTTGGGGGCGGAGCATCAGAGCAGGTGACATGAAGAGGCTGAACAGATGGAGAAGGAGGACTGATTCTGTCCTGGAGACTAAACTGGAGTCTTTTGAGTTGATTGTCCAAAGGAGGATGAAGAACATGATGGAGAACCCTCATCATCCTCTTCAGAACACAGTAACTCAACAACAGAGTGTCTCCAGTCAGAAGATTCTTCATAATCCGCTGTAGCACAGACCCCTACAGGAGATCCTTCCCGTCCACACCTAGAACCCTCTACAGGAGATCCTTCCTGTCTACAGCTAGAACCCTCTACAGGAGATCCTTCCTGTCCACAGCTAGAACCCTCTACAGGAGATCCTTCCTGTCCACAGCTAGAACCCTCTACAGGAGATCCTTCCCGTCCACAGCTAGAACCCTCTACAGGAGATCCTTCCCGTCCACAGCTAGAACCCTCTACAGGAGATCCTTCCTGTCTACAGCTAGAACCTTCTACACGAGATCCTTCCTGTCTACAGCTAGAACCTTCTACAGGAGAACCTTCCCGTCCACAGCTAGAACCCTCTACAGGAGAACCTTCCCGTCCACAGCTAGAACCCTCTACAGGAGATCCTTCCTTTCCACAGCTAGAACCCTCTACAGGAGATCCTTCCTGTCCACAGCTAGAACCCTCTACAGGAGATCCTTCCTGTCCACAGCTAGAACCCTCTACAGGAGATCCTTCCTGTCTACAGCTAGAACCCTCTACAGGAGATCCTTCCTGTCTACAGCTAGAACCTTCTACAGGAGATCCTTCCCGTCCACAGCTAGAACCCTCTACAGGAGATCCTTCCTGTCCACAGCTAGAACCCTCTACAGGAGATCCTTCCTGTCCACAGCTAGAACCCTCTACAGGAGATCCTTCCTTTCCACAGCTAGAACCCTCTACAGGAGATCCTTCCTGTCTACAGCTAGAACCTTCTACAGGAGATCCTTCCCGTCCACAGCTAGAACCCTCTACAGGAGAACCTTCCCGTCCACAGCTAGAACCCTCTACAGGAGATCCTTCCTGTCTACTGCTAGAACCCTCTACAGGAGATCCTTCCTGTCCCCAGCTAGAACCCTCTACAGGAGATCCTTCCTGTCTACAGCTAGAACCCTCTACAGGAGATCCTTCCTGTCTACAGCTAGAACCTTCTACAGGAGATCCTTCCCGTCCACAGCTAGAACCCTCTACAGGAGAACCTTCCCGTCCACAGCTAGAACCCTCTACAGGAGATCCTTCCTGTCCACAGCTAGAACCCTCTACAGGAGATCCTTCCTGTCTACAGCTAGAACCCTCTACAGGAGATCCTTCCTGTCTACAGCTAGAACCTTCTACACGAGATCCTTCCTGTCTACAGCTAGAACCTTCTACACGAGATCCTTCCTGTCTACAGCTAGAACCCTCTACAGGAGATCCTTCCTGTCCACAGCTAGAACCCTCTACAGGAGAACCTTCCTGTCTACAGCTAGAACCTTCTACACGAGATCCTTCCTGTCTACAGCTAGAACCTTCTACAATGGTTACCTGAAGAAGAACTGAGCTACAACAACACTTAATTTCCCTTCGAGGATTAATAATGTATTTTTGATTGATTTTGATTGATTGATAAAGGTTCACAGCTGAGTTCTGAAGCAGATCAGAAACTCATCAGTGAAGACAAAGACAAACAGATCTGAGAGAGAGAGAGTGTGTGTGTGTGTGTGTGTGTGTGTGTGTGTGTGTGTGTGTGTGTGTGGGTGTGTGTGTGTGTGTGTGTGTGTGTGTAGACTAAGTCTGGTTAATGGTGGATTAACCACACAAATCGGATCAGTTTTTAATAAATTGTTTTCCATTAGTGGACCTCTTTCTGGACCTGCTCCTTTTCAGTCCACTGTTAAATGAGTCATGTGACATGACTTGGCTTTAAATGATGAGCAGTAAAGGAGGAGTTTCACCCTAATATAGAGGTGTTGGCTTTTATTATAACTGACCATCAACATAAATTCAGTCTAAAGCTGCTGCATCCTTTTGTTGCTGAAAAGTGAAGCTGTAAACTTTTGTGAACAGGAACTTCTATGTTTTATTTTTGGAATCAGAGTCTGTGCATTAGAAAGCTGGTGAATATTGTCTCCTATATATTTCACTTTTTTCTAATCTGAGAGTTTTTTTTTCTTCATACTAAATCACTTTGAGTTCTGCAGCTGTAAAATCAGATCTTCTCCTCCCCAGTTTCCAGAATGTGGATTTTATGGGATGTATGATAAGGTCCTGCTCTTCCGTCATGACCTGAGTTCTGAGAACATCCTGCAGCGTCTGAAGTCAGCTGAAGAGATCCGTGAGGGTGACCTGGTGGAGGTGGTTCTGTCAGGTATTAACTGTTTCCCATCTGTATGGGGTATGATGAGGCGTTGCCTGATGGACCAGCACACATGGGGGGGGGGGCTGGGTTTGTGTTTGACATGTCGCACTGCTGCTGTGGACGAGTCGAGCAGCTCTGATCCGTATCATTTAGAACAGCATGAAGCTCTTCTCTTAGTGGTACGTTGTTGTTAGTCAGAGCTAAAGCTACATGTAGATTAGCTCCAGTAACATCATGTGACTCTACCTGCAGCTGCTGCACGTCATTGTCTCCAATAGTAAACATGTTGCAGAGACGTGTTCAAGGTATTAATCAAAGTATCTCAGCATGAAGAGAAAATCATTTAGTAATATGCTAAAAAAAAAAAAAACGTTTTCACACAATCACAAACACTAAAATAAACTCTGATAAACACTATAAACCAGGGGTGTCCAACTCCAGGCCTCGAGGGCCACTATCCTACATGTTTCCCATGTTTCTCTGCTTCTACACACCTGATTCAGATGAATGGATCATTAACAGGCTTCTGCAGAACTTGTTGAAATGCAGAGGATTTAAATCAGGTGTGTAGAAACAGGGAAACATCTAAAACATGCAGGATAGTGGCCCTCGAGGCCTGGAGTTGGACACCCCTGCTGTAAACACTTCCTGTTCAATCTCCACCTTGCTATGGTGGTGTGGCTGAGGCGGAGCTTATTTATACTCCATAGCAGCAGAATGATGACATCACAAATAGAGAAAATAAGGTCTCAGCCAATAGCAATGCCTGATTCAAATGAAATGGTTACTGAGAGCATTGTCCAAAGCAAGGGGGCGGGTGTATCCAACCTCCTTTGCAGTAATTGTTCCAGCCCAGAGTCGGTCATGACCACTTGGCCAATCCACCACCGTAAATAATTTCTACCGTTCCAAAAAAACCCAAAACATTGGCCTGCGGCCCACTAAACGTCTTGACGTCGGCCCCTATACGCCCTATGGCCAGTCCAGCCATTGTATCGGCACTGATGCCTGATACCAGTATCTGTATCGGTGCATCCCTATTTTTTTATCAACCTTTAAACTTTTCATGCTTTTATTGTAACATTTCTTTCATTAACCCGAGGAAGGAGTGATGAGCTTGGCCCAGATTTCATTTCCTCTTCAGCAGCGGCGCCCCAGGTCAATGTGTTCACTCTGAACCCTAACGAACACTATGATGTCACTTCCTGCGACGTGTCAACAGATTAGGCTGTAAAAGTCAAACTGGCACTTGACAAGTGAAACACAGACAGAGAGAAGCAGCTTTCAACTCCACCGCAGGATGAACGCATCACAACGCCACTTCCTCCCCGTCTTCCTCACGGTGGTGCAGACGTTTGCAGAGTTCAGCAGCTGTTTCCTTCAGATGTTTGATCTCAACATGTTTCCTGTTTGTTCGCAACGTTTCACGACATCAGAACTTTAGTTCTGAAGACATGTGATCCTAAAACCTGCAGACATGATGCTGCTGTCTGAACATTTAGTTTCATTGGTTTGAATCTGTTTCTCTCAAACTCTCTTTCTTAGTTATGAAACTAACATATTACCGCCTGACGGGTTCCAGCAAGCAGCTTTACTTTGTTTTAGAAGAGTTCCTGGAAAAACAACATTCAGTAGAATTTTAAGATCATTTCAGACCCAAATCTTTTAAATGTTAATGAACTTATTTTTCTAATTTAACTATATGTTTGTTTTTGGGGTTAAAACTCATAATCCCAAAGATCATTTGATGGGTTCTTTTAGATATTATACAAAATGATGTTTTTTACTCATGATGATGTTCTGCTTCATTCAGAAGAATCAGCGAGAAACTTCTCAGGTTACGGTCCATTTGGACCACTGGCCAGTCCCAGTCCCACTTCTCTGACGTGTTGGTTTGTGTTTCAGGTCTGGCCACACAGGAGGACTTTCAGATCCGACCTCATGCGCTCTACGTACACTCCTACAAAGCTCCGGCTTTCTGTGACGACTGCGGCGAGATGCTGTGGGGGCTCGTCCGGCAGGGACTTAAATGTGAAGGTAAGAAGCCGCTCAGGAGGTTCAGTTGTGTTTTAAGAACAAATTGACCTCAGACCTGAGACCAGCAGATTGAAGACAGATCAGTTGTAACGTGATTCCAGAACTTTTTCACATTTCCTTCATTTTTTCACAATGTTATAAAAATGTTCTGACAAAAAATAAAAGACTTTTTCTCACTTTGTTCAAAGATAAAAGTAGGAAAAAGCTTTTCCTGCTTTTAAACTTAGTCAAGATGAAAATACTTCAGTTTATTGAAAACAGTGACATCATCCTGAAAAACCCGGACAGTCTTCATCACTCAGTGTCACGGTATACTACCAGGGGGGGTTGGTTTTGAACTCCAAGAGCGACCCAACTCCAAACACACACATGGGAAACAGAAGTCAGTGAGAGTGAGTTTATTATTACACGTGCACGAGACAACAGTACAGTGGTATGACAATGTGCACGATAAAACACAGGACTGGAACTGAGGCGGGGCAGAGACTCGATCCTGGAGGAGAGGCTCGTTAGAGACAAGTAATACTGACCCGCTGCAGTGTGCGGGGATTGTGCTCTGACTACTCACGGTGAAGCTGAGATTGTAGCTGCGTGAGGTGAGATCCGGAGGCACTGCAGCGGGGGCGGGGGGGTGGTGCTCCAGGAGTCGAGGCAGTGTGGTGAGGTCCGGGACATGGTGCTGTCTCCACAGACGTGACTGTGGCAGGGGTGACAGCAGCGCGCTCACCGGAGAGGTGTGGATCCAGAGGAGACCAGAGACAGACAGGGAGCCAGAGAGGGAGAGCGAGTCGCGTAATACCGCAACAGCGCTGGAGGGCTAGTCGCGTAACACCGCAACAGAGCAGGAAGGCTAGTCGCGTAACACCGCAACAGAGCAGGAAGGCTAGTCGCGTAACACCGCAACAGCGCTGGAGGGCTAGTCGCGTAACACCGCAACAGCGCTGGAGGGCTAGTCGCGTAACACCGCAACAGAGCAGGAGAGCGTGTCGCGTAACACCGCAACAGAGCCGAAGAACCCGTGGAGAGCCAGTCCTCTATATTGGCGGGTAGATGACCACGCAGAGGCACCGGAGACTGGAGGAACGCTCCAGGATACGGGACCGAGAACAAAGGAAGAGAAGGCAGGTTAGTAACAACTAACAAAACGTCTGTCATAAATTATCCCTGAACACTCTGTACCACGATAAGGTTGTGGAAGAGTACGAACTGGCGCCTGTCTGTGGTTCCTCCTCTGATTAAATACCCAGCTCTCCTGACACCACCCACCAGCTGCAGAGATCCCAACAGTAACAAAAACACACAACTACAGAAAAACCCAAAAGCTATCACCTAAAACCCAAAACAAAACCCCAGACCCTGATACTCAGCTGTTTGGTTTTGAAGGATCATCTCACACTCAGCACTCTACAAACTGGTGGGTGGAGCCTCCTTTGGCACTCGGAGACCCCACCCTGTTTCACATCTCTTCCATATTCCACTCTTAGTAAATATTGTCTATAATGTCGACTACTTTTCAACTTAAATATCAACATGATCTGTATTTTGTCTGAACGAAGTCAGGATATTTAAATTTTTTTTATTTTTAAATAAAGATGATAAAACACTCAGAACAGCAGACAGTGATGAGAACCAGTCCACAGACCTGGTGGAACTCTAGATGTTTAACCAGGAGAGAACAGGTGAAGTGGATGGTGTGGCAGGTGAGTGAGGTACGGAGCAGGAGAGGAACAAACACCAAACATGATCAACCTAAAATACTAAACACGAGGGGAACAGCTGATAAACTAAACGCTAGGACAGGTTCGTTATTATTTTTCCTTCTTTTTGATGTTAGTTGATCTACTTTGCCTTAATGACTTTAATGATATCTAAATGTTTCTGTATTTGTGTAGATTTGTATTTCTGTCAGGTTAACTGAGAACTTTCACACATTTTACCTGGTAAAATAAAGGTTTTTAAAAAAATTCAACCCTGAAAAATCTTCCTGGTATCTGTTTCTAGTCTTGTTTTAGCTTTATGTCTGATATTTGTTCCTTATTAATATTTGAACTGTGAAACTGTCAGTAACAGGATCATCTCCTCTCCAGGATGTGGACTCAACTACCACAAACGCTGTGCATTCAAGATCCCAAACAACTGCAGCGGCGTAAGGAAGAGACGACTGTCCAACGTCTCCCTGCCAGGTGCCATCATGTCCGTCGCTCGGCCCCCTTCCATAGAACTCCCACCTCCTCCGCCTTTGGATGAGGTTTGTTTACTGAACTTCCAGTCAGAGCTGAAGAACTGTGACACGAGAACAGGAAGTTTTTATTCTGATGACATCTAGAGATTTTTTAAAAGAATATAATTACTTTTGAAACATGGAGGTGGGAATGCATCAAGGATCAGCCTTGAGCCCCTTATTGTTGCTATGGTGATGGACAGACTGACAGATGAGGTCAGACAGGAATCTCCATGGACCAGATGTTATCTGTAGTGAGAGCAGGTGGATGAACATCTGGAGAGGTGGAGGTGCACATAAGTGGTCCGCAGGTGCACGAGCACTATCAAAATATAAAATGCTGCACCAGATGAAAAGTTGCAACGTGTGTTTGCGTACTTTAACATTGGTTTGGCCGAGCTGCGTGAATTATTACGTTAATCAGGAGAAAGTTATTATCAAAACAATAAAGAGTCCCGCTGACTTCTTTTGTTTTTCTTTGACTGATATGTTTCTCAGCCTGAACACAGATGTTGTGAAAAGACCATGTGAATGAGTTAATGACCATGTGAATGAGTTAAAGACCCTGTGAATGAGTTAATGACCATGTGAATGAGTTAATGACCATGTGAATGAGTTAATGACCATGTGAATGAGTTAATGACCATGTGAATGAGTTAATGACCATGTGAATGAGTTAAAGACCCTGTGAATGAGTTAAAGACCCTGTGAATGAGTTAATGACCCTGTGAATGAGTTAATGACCCTGTGAATGAGTTAATGACCACGTGAATGAGTTAATGACCACGTGAATGAGTTAATGACCCTGTGAATGAGTTAATGACCACGTGAATGAGTTAATGACCCTGTGAATGAGTTAATGACCACGTGAAAGAGTTAATGACCACGTGAATGAGTTAATGACTCTGTGAATGAGTTAATGACCACGTGAATGAGTTAATGACCACGTGAATGAGTTAATGACCATGTGAATGAGTTAAAGACCCTGTGAATGAGTTAATGACCCTGTGAATGAGTTAATGACCACGTGAATGAGTTAAAGACCCTGTGAATGAGTTAATGACCATGTGAATGAGTTAAAGACCCTGTGAATGAGTTAATGACCATGTGAATGAGTTAATGACCACGTGAATGAGTTAATGACCCTGTGAATGAGTTAATGACCACGTGAATGAGTTAATGACCATGTGAATGAGTTAAAGACCCTGTGAATGAGTTAATGACCATGTGAATGAGTTAATGACCATGTGAATGAGTTAAAGACCCTGTGAATGAGTTAATGACCACGTGAATGAGTTAATGACCATGTGAATGAGTTAATGACCACGTGAATGAGTTAAAGACCCTGTGAATGAGTTAATGACCATGTGAATGAGTTAAAGACCCTGTGAATGAGTTAATGACCCTGTGAATGAGTTAATGACCATGTGAATGAGTTAATGACCATGTGAATGAGTTAATGACCATGTGAATGAGTTAATGACCATGTGAATGAGTTAAAGACCCTGTGAATGAGTTAATGACCACGTGAATGAGTTAATGACCACGTGAATGAGTTAATGACCCTGTGAATGAGTTAATGACCACGTGAATGAGTTAATGACCACGTGAATGAGTTAATGACCCTGTGAATGAGTTAATGACCACGTGAATGAGTTAAAGACCCTGTGAATGAGTTAATGACCCTGTGAATGAGTTAAAGACCCTGTGAATGAGTTAATGACCCTGTGAATGAGTTAATGACCACGTGAATGAGTTAATGACCACGTGAATGAGTTAAAGACCCTGTGAATGAGTTAATGACCATGTGAATGAGTTAAAGACCCTGTGAATGAGTTAATGACCCTGTGAATGAGTTAATGACCCTGTGAATGAGTTAATGACCACGTGAATGAGTTAATGACCACGTGAATGAGTTAATGACCACGTGAATGAGTTAATGACCACGTGAATGAGTTAATGACCATGTGAATGAGTTAAAGACCCTGTGAATGAGTTAATGACCACGTGAATGAGTTAAAGACCCGTGAATGAGTTAATGACCCTGTGAATGAGTTAATGACCACGTGAATGAGTTAATGACCACGTGAATGAGTTAAAGACCCTGTGAATGAGTTAATGACCACGTGAATGAGTTAAAGACCCTGTGAATGAGTTAATGACCATGTGAATGAGTTAAAGACCCTGTGAATGAGTTAATGACCCTGTGAATGAGTTAATGACCACGTGAATGAGTTAATGACCACGTGAATGAGTTAATGACCACGTGAATGAGTTAAAGACCCTGTGAATGAGTTAATGACCATGTGAATGAGTTAAAGACCCTGTGAATGAGTTAATGACCACGTGAATGAGTTAATGACCACGTGAATGAGTTAATGACCCTGTGAATGAGTTAATGACCACGTGAATGAGTTAATGACCACGTGAATGAGTTAAAGACCCTGTGAATGAGTTAATGACCATGTGAATGAGTTAAAGACCCTGTGAATGAGTTAATGACCACGTGAATGAGTTAATGACCACGTGAATGAGTTAATGACCCAGTGAATGAGTTAATGACCATGTGAATGAGTTAAAGACCCTGTGAATGAGTTAATGACCATGTGAATGAGTTAAAGACCCTGTGAATGAGTTAATGACCCTGTGAATGAGTTAAAGACCCTGTGAATGAGTTAATGACCACGTGAATGAGTTAATGACCACGTGAATGAGTTAATGACCCTGTGAATGAGTTAATGACCACGTGAATGAGTTAATGACCACGTGAATGAGTTAAAGACCCTGTGAATGAGTTAATGACCATGTGAATGAGTTAAAGACCCTGTGAATGAGTTAATGACCATGTGAATGAGTTAATGACCACGTGAATGAGTTAATGACCACGTGAATGAGTTAATGACCACGTGAATGAGTTAATGACCCTGTGAATGAGTTAATGACCACGTGAATGAGTTAAAGACCCTGTGAATGAGTTAATGACCCTGTGAATGAGTTAAAGACCCTGTGAATGAGTTAATGACCATGTGAATGAGTTAAAGACCCTGTGAATGAGTTAATGACCACGTGAATGAGTTAATGACCACGTGAATGAGTTAATGACCCTGTGAATGAGTTAATGACCACGTGAATGAGTTAATGACCCTGTGAATGAGTTAATGACCCTGTGAATGAGTTAAAGACCCTGTGAATGAGTTAATGACCCTGTGAATGAGTTAATGACCACGTGAATGAGTTAATGACCACGTGAATGAGTTAATGACCATGTGAATGAGTTAAAGACCCTGTGAATGAGTTAATGACCCTGTGAATGAGTTAATGACCATGTGAATGAGTTAATGACCATGTGAATGAGTTAATGACCATGTGAATGAGTTAAAGACCCTGTGAATGAGTTAATGACCATGTGAATGAGTTAAAGACCCTGTGAATGAGTTAATGACCCTGTGAATGAGTTAATGACCACGTGAATGAGTTAATGACCACGTGAATGAGTTAATGACCCTGTGAATGAGTTAATGACCCTGTGAATGAGTTAATGACCACGTGAATGAGTTAAAGACCCTGTGAATGAGTTAATGACCATGTGAATGAGTTAAAGACCCTGTGAATGAGTTAATGACCACGTGAATGAGTTAATGACCCTGTGAATGAGTTAATGACCACGTGAATGAGTTAATGACCACGTGAATGAGTTAATGACCACGTGAATGAGTTAATGACCACGTGAATGAGTTAATGACCCTGTGAATGAGTTAATGACCACGTGAATGAGTTAATGACCATGTGAATGAGTTAATGACCCTGTGAATGAGTTAATGACCATGTGAATGAGTTAAAGACCCTGTGAATGAGTTAATGACCCTGTGAATGAGTTAATGACCATGTGAATGAGTTAATGACCATGTGAATGAGTTAATGACCATGTGAATGAGTTAAAGACCCTGTGAATGAGTTAATGACCATGTGAATGAGTTAAAGACCCTGTGAATGAGTTAATGACCCTGTGAATGAGTTAATGACCACGTGAATGAGTTAATGACCACGTGAATGAGTTAATGACCCTGTGAATGAGTTAATGACCACGTGAATGAGTTAATGACCACGTGAATGAGTTAATGACCACGTGAATGAGTTAAAGACCCTGTGAATGAGTTAATGACCACGTGAATGAGTTAATGACCCTGTGAATGAGTTAAAGACCCTGTGAATGAGTTAATGACCACGTGAATGAGTTAATGACCACGTGAATGAGTTAATGACCCTGTGAATGAGTTAATGACCCTGTGAATGAGTTAATGACCACGTGAATGAGTTAATGACCCTGTGAATGAGTTAATGACCACGTGAATGAGTTAATGACCACGTGAATGAGTTAAAGACCCTGTGAATGAGTTAATGACCCTGTGAATGAGTTAATGACCACGTGAATGAGTTAATGACCACGTGAATGAGTTAATGACCCTGTGAATGAGTTAATGACCACGTGAATGAGTTAATGACCACGTGAATGAGTTAATGACCCTGTGAATGAGTTAATGACCACGTGAATGAGTTAAAGACCCTGTGAATGAGTTAATGACCCTGTGAATGAGTTAAAGACCCTGTGAATGAGTTAATGACCACGTGAATGAGTTAATGACCATGTGAATGAGTTAATGACCATGTGAATGAGTTAATGACCCTGTGAATGAGTTAATGACCCTGTGAATGAGTTAATGACCACGTGAATGAGTTAATGACCACGTGAATGAGTTAAAGACCCTGTGAATGAGTTAATGACCACGTGAATGAGTTAAAGACCCTGTGAATGAGTTAATGACCATGTGAATGAGTTAATGACCCTGTGAATGAGTTAATGACCACGTGAATGAGTTAATGACCACGTGAATGAGTTAATGACCACGTGAATGAGTTAAAGACCCTGTGAATGAGTTAATGACCATGTGAATGAGTTAATGACCCTGTGAATGAGTTAATGACCACGTGAATGAGTTAAAGACCCCGTGAATGAGTTAATGACCATGTGAATGAGTTAATGACCATGTGAATGAGTTAATGACCATGTGAATGAGTTAAAGACCCTGTGAATGAGTTAATGACCATGTGAATGAGTTAATGACCATGTGAATGAGTTAATGACCATGTGAATGAGTTAAAGACCCTGTGAATGAGTTAATGACCACGTGAATGAGTTAATGACCACGTGAATGAGTTAATGACCATGTGAATGAGTTAATGACCATGTGAATGAGTTAATGACCATGTGAATGAGTTAAAGACCCTGTGAATGAGGTAATGACCCTGTGAATGAGTTAATGACCACGTGAATGAGTTAATGACCACGTGAATGAGTTAATGACCCTGTGAATGAGTTAATGACCACGTGAATGAGTTAAAGACCCTGTGAATGAGTTAATGACCCTGTGAATGAGTTAAAGACCCTGTGAATGAGTTAATGACCCTGTGAATGAGTTAATGACCATGTGAATGAGTTAAAGACCCTGTGAATGAGTTAATGACCCTGTGAATGAGTTAAAGACCCTGTGAATGAGTTAATGACCCTGTGAATGAGTTAATGACCACGTGAATGAGTTAATGACCCTGTGAATGAGTTAAAGACCATGTGAATGAGTTAATGACCACGTGAATGAGTTAATGACCCTGTGAATGAGTTAATGACCACGTGAATGAGTTAATGACCATGTGAATGAGTTAATGACCACGTGAATGAGTTAATGACCACGTGAATGAGTTAATGACCACGTGAATGAGTTAATGACCACGTGAATGAGTTAATGACCCTGTGAATGTGTTAATGACCACGTGAATGAGTTAATGACCCTGTGAATGAGTTAATGACCACGTGAATGAGTTAATGACCACGTGAATGAGTTAATGACCCTGTGAATGAGTTAATGACCACGTGAATGAGTTAATGACCACGTGAAATGACCACGTGAATGAGTTAATGACCCTGTGAATGAGTTAATGACCCTGTGAATGAGTTAATTACAGGTGTAATCATTTCATCTTATTGCTTGTTCTCCATATTTTCCCTTTACTTGTATTCATCCTGGCTCCTCCACCAGCAGCGTCCTCTCCTGGGTGCAGGGAAGCGGAACTCACTTCTGATTGGCCGTCCCATCTGGATGGAGAAGATGGTTCTGGGTTGTGTTAAAGTTCCCCACACGTTCTCCATCCACACTTACACCCGCCCCACCATCTGCCAGTACTGCAAACGGCTGCTGAAAGGCCTCTTCCGGCAGGGTCTGCAGTGCAAAGGTGAGACTCACAAACACAAATCATGAACATAAGGAACAGGAAGGTGCACCAGTTAAAGGGCTCAGAGCCAAACTGGTTCAGCTTCAGATGTTTAACCTTTGGTTGCATCAGGATAATATTAAACACTCCGTTTGAAGTTTGTTTGCTGTAAAAATAAATTACAATACAGTAAATCATCACAGTTTTGAAGTACTTTTGTGTTTTTACAGCAGAAACATTATTTCTGTTTTATTTCTGCTCTTCTCTTCTGCTTTAGATTGTAAATTTAACTGCCATAAGCGATGTGCAGCCAAAGTACCGCGGGACTGTCTGGGAGAGGTGGATTTTAACGGAGGTCAGTTGATGTGGTGAGAAGAAAGAAGGTCGACTAGAATATATACTGTATGTCTTTTTATTTTTTGGGGTGAATTGGATAATCTCAGTGAGACTTGGCAACTCATTCTGAACTCTAATAAATCTGGTAATATGAAAGGAATAATTCTGGTTCTGGTGTTGGTGTAGACCCGCTCAGTCCTGGTTTGGACTCTGAGGTCACCATGGAGGTGGACACTTGTGACGTGAACAGTGATGGTGGAGGTCAGAGCATGGACGAGAAGTCGTCCACCTCTATAGACAAACTCTTCTTTATTGAAAGTTCCTGTGCAGATGGCGAGAAAGATGATGAACCCATCAGAACCATCAGGTGATCGTTTACTTTGATTCTTTATCTTATTTGTCACTATTTGTCACAGTGCTGATCAGGATCTAAACACACTCTGTTTATTCTGACGGGGACAATAAACCAACACACTCCCTGGTGGTGTCGTGTACATCCTGAACTTCCTGTTGGTGCGTTTTATCTGGTCCTGCAGCCCGTCCACCAGCAGTAACATCCCTCTGATGCGAGTGGTTCAGTCCATCAAACACACCAAGAGGAAAAGCTCCACGATGGTTAAAGAGGGCTGGATGGTCCATTACACCAGCCGGGACAACCTGGTGAGCCAGAAGACACAAGACTGGACCTGGTTCTGAACATCTGGTTCTTCTGTTGTCTCACTTTGTGCTTCTCTCTGCAGAGGAAGAGACATTACTGGAGGCTGGACAGCAAGACTCTGACTCTGTTTCAGAACGAGAGCGGAGCCAAATTTTATCAGGTATCTGGTTCCGGTTTCATCCACCTGTTACTACTACATACTACTGATGGATCCATGGATGTAAGAACTGTAGAACATCTGTTTAGTCCTTCGCTCAGCCAGAACTCAAACAGGACTGAAACCTGCAGGTCTGATTCCATTTAATGAGACTGAAGATGGAGATTTAAAGTCTCCCTTCCAGGTAACACCTGAACTCAGCCTGTGCTGCTCTGTCACTTCCTGTTTAGTTCTCCATCACCTTCCATGTGGTGACCTACTGACCTTCAGCTCAGAGCACAGCAGCAACCATCGTGAGGAGCTGAGGTTCAGATGAGAGTCAAAGTCACAGCGTTTAATGACATTAAACAAACATGTACGATGAGATTCTGTTTCACCGAAAACCTCTTAAACCGTAAAGATGAAGATAGAAATATAAATCAGATGTAAATAAGAAAACTAAATATTAGTAGAACAGTGTTATAGATTTAACCAGATGAACAGAATATCAATCAAGAACCCTCTACAGGAGAACCTTCCCGTCTACAGCTAGAACCCTCTACAGGAGATCCTTCC
>SSNP01000116.1:80489-134360 GCA_006937955.1 Pachypanchax playfairii | reverse complement strand
AGAACCTTCCTGTCTACAGCTAGAACCTTCTACAGGAGAACCATCCTGTCTACAGCTAGAACCCTCTACAGGAGAACCATCCGGTCTACAGCTAGAACCCTCTACAGGAGAACCATCCTGTCTACAGCTAGAACCTTCTACAGGAGATCCTTCCTGTCCACAGCTAGAACCCTCTACAGTAGATCCTCCCTGTCCACAGCTAGAACCCGCTACAGGACATCCCTCCTGTCCACAGCTAGAACCCTCTACAGGAGATCAGTCCTGTCTACAGCTAGAACCCTCTACAGGAGAACCATCCTGTCTACAGCTAGAACCCTCTACAGGAGAACCTTCCTGTCCACAGCTAGAACCTTCTACAGGAGATCCTTCCTGTCCACAGCTAGAACCCTCTACAGGAGATCCTTCCCGTCTACAGCTAGAACCTTCTACAGGAGATCCTTCCTGTCCACAGCTAGAACCCTCTACAGGAGAACCTTCCTGTCTACAGCTAGAACCCTCTACAGGAGAACCTTCCTGTCTACAGCTAGAACCTTCTACAGGAGATCCTTCCCGTCCACAGCTAGAACCCTCTACAGGAGATCCTTCCTGTCTACAGCTAGAACCTTCTACAGGAGATCCTTCCTGTCCACAGCTAGAACCCTCTACGGGAGAACCTTCCTGTCTACAGCTAGAACCCTCTACAGGAGAACCTTCCTGTCTACAGCTAGAACCCTCTACAGGAGAACCATCCTGTCTACAGCTAGAACCCTCTACAGGAGATCCTTCCCATCCACAGCTAGAACCCTCTACAGGAGATCCTTCCTGTCTACAGCTAGAACCCTCTACAGGAGAACCATCCTGTCTACAGCTAGAACCCTCTACAGGAGAACCATCCTGTCTACAGGTAGAACCCTCTACAGGAGACCCTTCCTGTCCACAGCTAGAACCCTCTACAGGAGAACCTTCCCGTCTACAGCTAGAACCCTCTACAGGAGATCCTTCCTGTCTACAGCTAGAACCCTCTACAGGAGAACCATCCTGTCCACAGCTAGAACCCTCTACAGGAGAACCATCCTGTCTACAGCTAAAACCCTCTACAGGAGATCCTTCCTGTCCACAGCTAGAACCCTCTACAGGAGAACCATCCTGTCTACAGCTAGAACCCTCTACAGGAGCACCTTCCTGTCCAAAGCTAGAACCCTCTACAGGAGAACCTTCCGGTCCACAGCTAGACCCCTCTACAGGAGAACCATCCTGTCTACAGCTAGAACCCTCTACAGGAGATCCTTCCTGTCCACAGCTAGAACCCTCTACAGGAGAACCATCCTGTCTACAGCTAGAACCCTCTACAGGAGAACCATCCTGTCTACAGCTAGAACCCTCTACAGGAGATCCTTCCTGTCCACAGCCAGAACCCTCTACAGGAGAACCTTCCCGTCCACAGCTAGAACCCTCTACAGGAGATCCTTCCTGTCTACAGCTAGAACCCTCTACAGGAGATCCTTCCTGTCCACAGCTAGAACCCTCTACAGGAGAACCATCCTGTCTACAGCTAGAACCCTCTACAGGAGATCCTTCCTGTCCACAGCTAGAACCCTCTACAGGAGAACCATCCTGTCTACAGGTAGAACCCTCTACAGGAGATCCTTCCTGTCCACAGCTAGAACCCTCTACAGGAGAACCTTCCTGTCTACAGCTAGAACCTTCTACAGGAGATCCTTCCTGTCCACAGCTAGAACCCTCTACAGGAGAACCTTCCCGTCCACAGCTAGAACCCTCTACAGGAGATCCTTCCTGTCCACAGCTAGAACCCTCTACAGGAGAACCATCCTGTCTACAGCTAGAACCCTCTACAGGAGATCCTTCCTGGCCACAGCTAGAACCCTCTACGGGAGATCCTTCCTGTCTACAGCTAGACCGTTCTACAGGAGATCCTTCCTGTCCACAGCTAGAACCCTCTACGGGAGAACCTTCCTGTCTACAGCTAGAACCTTCTACAGGAGATCCTTCCCGTCCACAGCTAGAACCCTCTACAGGAGAACCATCCTGTCTACAGCTAGAACCCTCTACAGGAGAACCATCCTGTCTACAGCTAGAACCCTCTACAGGAGAACCATCCTGTCTACAGCTAGAACCCTCTACAGGAGATCCTTCCCGTCCACAGCTAGAACCCTCTACAGGAGAACCTTCCCGTCTACAGCTAGAACCCTCTACAGGAGATCCTTCCTGTCTACAGCTAGAACCCTCTACAGGAGAACCTTCCCGTCTACAGCTAGAACCCTCTACAGGAGAACCTTCCTGTCTACAGCTAGAACCCTCTACAGGAGAACCATCCTGTCTACAGCTAGAACCCTCTACAGGAGAACCATCCTGCCTACAGCTACAACCCTCTACAGGAGATCCTTCCTGTCTACAGCCAGAACCCTCTACAGGAGAACCTTCCCGTCTACAGCTAGAACCCTCTACAGGAGATCCTTCCTGTCCACAGCTAGAACCCTCTACAGGAGAACCTTCCTGTCTACAGCTAGAACCCTCTACAGGAGATCCTTCCTGTCCACAGCTAGAACCCTCTACAGGAGAACCTTCCCGTCTACAGCTAGAACCCTCTACAGGAGATCCTTCCTGTCCACAGCTAGAACCCTCTACAGGAGATCCTTCCTGTCCACAGCTAGAACCCTCTACAGGAGAACCATCCTGTCTACAGCTAGAACCCTCTACAGGAGATCCTTCCTGTCCACAGCTAGACCCCTCTACGGGAGAACCTTCCTGTCTACAGCTAGAACCCTCTACAGGAGATCCTTCCTGTCCACAGCTAGAACCCTCTACAGGAGCTCCTTCCTGTCTACAGCTAGAACGCTCTACAGGAGAACCTTCCCGTCTACAGCTAGAACCCTCTACAGGAGATCCTTCCTGTCTACAGCTAGAACCCTCTACAGGAGATCCTTCCTGTCCACAGCTAGAACCCTCTACAGGAGATCCTTCCTGTCTACAGCTAGAACCCTCTACAGGAGATCCTTCCTGTCTACAGCTAGAACCCTCTACAGGAGATCCTTCCTGTCCACAGCTAGAACCCTCTACAGGAGATCCTTCCTGTCCACAGCTAGAACCCTCTACAGGAGAACCTTCCCGTCTACAGCTAGAACCCTCTACAGGAGAACCTTCCCGTCTACAGCTAGAACCCTCTACAGGAGATCCTTCCTGTCCACAGCTAGAACCCTCTACAGGAGAACCTTCCTGTCTACAGCTAGAACCCTCTACAGGAGAACCTTCCCGTCTACAGCTAGAACCCTCTACAGGAGATCCTTCCTGTCTACAGCTAGAACCCTCTACAGGAGAACCTTCCCGTCCACAGCTAGAACCCTCTACAGGAGATCCTTCCTGTCCACAGCTAGAACCCTCTACAGGAGATCCTTCCTGTCCACAGCTAGAACCCTCTACAGGAGATCCTTCCTGTCCACAGCTAGAACCCTGAAGAAGAACTGAGCTACAACAACACTTCATTTTCCTTTGAGGATTAAATAAAGTATTTTTGATTTGATTTGATAGAAGAAGGTTTAAACTTCTTCCCGTTCTACATCCATGTCTTCTTTTAACTCTTCAGGGAGTCTCAGTTTGAGTCTTAGAAACGTCCATCACCTTTTTCCTGTAAACAAGTCTCTCGTTGCTATGGTTACACATCTTAACAAGTGGTAACAAAAGTGACAAATGAAACAAAAATCTTTCAATCGGCTCCAAATAAGAATAAAAATTATTTAAAAGAGTAAAATTTACAAGAAAACAAACAGGAAATAACCTAGAAGATAAAAGACTTGTAGTGATGTCACAAGCTTCTACAACAAGCTGCAGCATGTGTAGAACTATTATAGACATCCAGCTGAGAGGAATAATCTACACTGAACACAAATATAAACAACACTTCTGTTTTTGTTCCCACATTTATGAGATAAAGATCTAAAACATAAAATAACTTCTGTCTCAAATCTTGTTCTAAAATGTATCTGAATCTGTAACAGTGAGATAATCCATCCCACCTGACAGGTGTGTCATATCAAGATGCTGATTAGACAGCAGGATTATTACACAGGTGTTCCTTAGACAGACCATAATAAAAGGCCCATCTGACCCTCAGCCACCCGCCCAGGTTCACCCCAAATATCATTTTTAAATCTAAATGCTGGTGTGATTACATGTTCTCTGAGAGACTGCATTATTAGGACAGGTCTGTGGGGACATCATGTTGACGATGTCTGGTCCAAACCTGGTTCTGTTGCAGGAGATCCCACTCTCTGAGATCCTGCAGATGGAGGTGGCGCAGGACTTCAGCCAGCTGCCGCAGGGCAGCAACCAGCACTGCTTTCAGATCATCACTGCCACCACGGTCTACTACGTGGGAGAGGACTGTGGCCCACACCACAACCCCGTCCTGGCAGCGTCTGGTCTGGGCCGAGACGTGGGCCGGAGCTGGGAGAACGCCATCAGGCAGGCACTGATGCCCGTCACACCCAAGGCGAGTCTCAGCGCTGGTCCAGGACACAGGAAGGACCACAGTAAGTACATCAGCTGATGAAGCTCCATGAATGAAATGGATCCTGAAGATCCAGCTTCAAACCGGTTCCTGGGGTTCTGCACCGACACACTTGTGTCTGAATAATTCAGAGAATAGAGGTGAAATCACTCACGTGTAAATGTTCAGGTACAGGAAATGAGACTAGAAGAAAACTCTGACAGACCTTCATCATGTCTGAGAACTGCTGATCCAGAACGTCTGACTGTCGGATCAGAACTTCACAAAGTGAACAAAAGAAACAAAACATTTGGGTCAGAGGCTGAAGTCTGCATCAAGTTTCTGAAGGTGTCCGGTCGAGTTGAGCAATAGCTGAACAGCTGACTTGATACCACATTCACACTGCTGGGTTTCCTGAACCGGGTCGACCTGAACAGAAGGAACATGCAGGTCGTGACCTGCGATTCTATAAACATTATTTATAGAAGTTGGTTTCAAGCTGTTAATCAGCTGGTTGTTGTTGATTCATTTAGAATATTATTATTAATCCTTCAGGTATTAAAGTTACATAAACAGCTGATGTTGATAACAGCTGACCTGAACATCAGCTTCTATCAGACTGCAGGTATTGATCAGAGAGAGACCCGATCCAATCACAGCCAGCCAGGAATCAGTACCGGCTCATCGGTTTTATCTCCACAGAACGTCCTTCAGCGTTTCAGTGTCTGGTTGAATGAACGCGGCGAGGTCTCACAGGCCTTACAGCCAAACACTGACAGGAAGTGACGGGAGGAACTGACCCAGTGGACTGGGAAGGTGTTGGTACTGGTTCCACTGGATCAGATATTTACATCTTCTGTTTTTCTTTAGAGGAAGTGTCCATCAGCATATCAGTGTCCAACTCTCAGATCCAGGAAAACGTGGTGAGTTCTTATTTTTCCTTCCTAGTCAGTGAAGTTCTGATTAAGAACATCAGCAGGTTCTGATCCAGTTTAAACTCTCTCTAGGACGTCAGTTCCGTATATCAGATCTTTGCTGATGAGGTTCTTGGATCAGGACAGTTTGGGATCGTCTATGGAGGTGAGTCCATTTCCTGAGGACTTCGGGTCAGAACCGAGCTGAAACTCATTCTTCTTTATTGTACAGGGAAACACAGGAAGAGCGGCAGAGACGTGGCCATTAAAATCATTGATAAGATGAGGTTTCCCACCAAGCAGGAGAGTCAGCTGAGGAACGAGGTGGCCATTCTCCAGGTACCACACGTCCACATCATTTCCTTTTAAAAGTTCATTAAACCTTATTAAACAACCTGCTCTGATTTCTGACAGAACCTCCACCATCCAGGCATCGTTAATCTGGAGTGTATGTTTGAAACACCTGAGCAGGTGTTTGTCATCATGGAGAAACTTCATGGCGACATGCTGGAGATGATTTTATCCAGTGAGAACAGCAGGTTACCTGAACGCCTCACCAAGTTCCTGGTTACACAGGTCAGTACACCGTTCCTTCAGGATTTACTGTGTCCCGTCCTGGTCCCTGAGGGCCACAATCCTGGTCCCTGAGGGCCACAATCTGAGAGCCACAATCCTGGTCCCTGAGAGCCATAACCCTGTTCCCTGAGGGCCATAATCCTGGTCCCTGAGAGCCACAATCCTGGTCCCTGAGAGCCATAACCCTGTTCCCTGAGGGCCATAATCCTGGTCCCTGAGGGCCACAATCCTGGTCCCTGAGGGCCATAATCCTGGTACCTGAGAGCCACAATCCTGGTCCCTGAGGGCCACAATCCTGGTCCCTGAGAGCCACAATCCTGGTCCTTGAGAGCCATAACCCTGTTCCCTGAGGGCCATAATCCTGGTCCCTGAGGGCCATAATCCTGGTACCTGAGAGCCACAATCCTGGTCCCTGAGGGCCACAATCCTGGTCCCTGAGAGCCACAATCCTGGTCCTTGAGAGCCATAACCCTGCTCCCGTAGGGCCACAATCCTGGTCCCTGAGGGCCACAATCTGAGGGCCACAATCCTGGTCCCCGAAGTCCACAATCCTGGTCCCCGAAGGCCACAATCCTGGTCCCTGAGAGCCACAATCCTGGTCCCTGAGGGCGACACTCCTGGTCCCTGAGGGCCACGATCCTGGTCCCTGAGGGCCACAATCTGAGGGCCACAATCCTGGTCCCTGAGAGCCACAATCCTGGTCCCTAAGAGCCACAATCCGGGTCCCTGAAGGCCACAATCTGAGGGCCACAATCCTGGTCCCTGAGGGCCACAATCCTGGTCCCTGAGAGCCATAACCCTGTTCCCTGAGGGCCATAATCCTGGTACCTGAGAGCCACAATCCTGGTCCCTGAGAGCCATAACCCTGTTCCCTGAGGGCCATAATCCTGGTCCCTGAGGGCCACAATCCTGGTCCCTGAGGGCCACAATCCTGGTACCTGAGAGCCACAATCCTGGTCCCCGAGGGCCACAATCCTAGTCCCTGAGGGCGACAATCCTGGTCCCTGAGGGCCACGATCCTGGTCCCTGAGGGCCACAATCTGAGGGCCACAATCCTGGTCCCCGAAGTCCACAATCCTGGTCCCCGAAGGCCACAATCCTGGTCCCTGAGAGCCACAATCCTGGACCCTGGGGCCACAATCCTGGTCCCTGAGGGCTACAATCCTGGTCCCTGAGGGCCACAATCCTGGTACCTGAGGGCCACAATCCTGGTCCCTGAGAGCCATAACCCTGTTCCCTGAGGGCCATAATCCTGGTACCTGAGAGCCACAATCCTGGTCCCTGAGAGCCACAACCCTGGTCCCTGAGGGCCACAATCCTGGTCCCTGAGAGCCACAATCCTGGTCCCTGAGGGCCACAATCTGAGAGCCACAATCCTGGTCCCTGAGAGCCACAATCCTGGTCCCTGAGAGCCATAACCCTGGTCCCTGAGCGCCACAATCCTGGTACCTGAGAGCCACAATCCTGGTCCCTGAGAGCCATAACCCTGCTCCCGTAGGGCCACAATCCGGGTCCCTGAGGGCCACAATCCTGGTCCCTGAGGGCGACACTCCTGGTCCCTGAGGGCCACGACCCTGGTCCCTGAGGGCCACAATCTGAGGGCCACAATCCTGGTCCCCGAGGGCCACAATCCTGGTCCCCGAAGGCCACAATCCTGGTCCCTGAGAGCCACAATCCTGGTCCCTGAGGGCGACACTCCTGGTCCCTGAGGGCCACAATCCTGGTCCCTGAGGGCCACAATCCTGGTCCCTGAGAGCCACAATCCTGGTCCTTGAGAGCCATAACCCTGCTCCCGTAGGGCCACAATCCTGGTCCCTGAGGGCCACAATCTGAGGGCCACAATCCTGGTCCCCGAAGGCCACAATCCTGGTCCCCGAAGGCCACAATCCTGGTCCCTGAGAGCCACAATCATGGTCCCTAAGAGCCACAACCCTGGTCCCTGAGGGCTACAATCCTGGTCCCTGAGGGCCACAATCCTGGTACCTGAGGGCCACAATCCTGGTCCCTGAGAGCCATAACCCTGTTCCCTGAGGGCCATAATCCTGGTACCTGAGAGCCACAATCCTGGTCCCTGAGAGCCATAACCCTGTTCCCTGAGGGCCATAATCCTGGTCCCTGAGGGCCACAATCCTGGTCCCTGAGGGCCACAATCCTGGTCCCTTAGAGCCACAATCCTGGTCCCTGAGGGCCACAATCTGAGGGCCACAATCCTGGTCCCTGAGAGCCACAATCCTGGTCCTTGAGAGCCATAACCCTGCTCCCGTAGGGCCACAATCCTGGTCCCTGAGGGCCACAATCTGAGGGCCACAATCCTGGTCCCCGAAGTCCACAATCCTGGTCCCCGAAGGCCACAATCCTGGTCCCTGAGGGCCACAATCCTGGTCCCTGAGGGCTACAATCCTGGTCCCTGAGGGCCACAATCCTGGTACCTGAGGGCCACAATCCTGGTCCCTGAGAGCCACAATCCTGGTCCCTGAGGGCCACAATCTGAGGGCCACAATCCTGGTCCCTGAGGACCACAATCCTGGTCCCTGAGGGCGACACTCCTGGTCCCTGAGGGCCACGATCCTGGTCCCTGAGGACCACAATCCTGGTCCCTGAGGGCGACACTCCTGGTCCCTGAGGACCACAATCCTGGTCCCTGAAGGGTTAGGGTTTGAACCGGTAACCAGAGGGTCACCGGTTCAAATCCCCACTCCACCAGGAAAAGATCACACACACTGAAGTAAACAAGTATCAGCTGACTTCTGATGTTCTGTCCTCAGGTCCTGGTCGCCCTCAGACATCTTCACTTCAAGAACATCGTCCACTGTGACCTGAAGCCTGAGAACGTCCTGCTGGCTTCAGCGGAACCTTTTCCCCAGGTCAGAACCACTCAGCTTCTTTCAATGTTTTGGACCTGAGAACTCAGCAGAACCAGCTGTAACAAACCTCTTCATCGTCAGGTGAAGCTCTGTGACTTTGGCTTCGCTCGCATCATTGGTGAAAAATCCTTCCGCCGTTCGGTGGTTGGCACGCCGGCCTATTTGGCTCCAGAGGTTCTCCGAAGCAAAGGCTACAACCGCTCTCTAGACATGTGGTCGGTCGGTGTCATCGTGTACGTCAGTCTGAGTGGGACATTTCCCTTCAATGAGGACGAGGACATCAACGACCAGATTCAAAACGCCGCCTTCATGTATCCGTCCAACCCTTGGAAGGAAATCTCAGAAGAAGGTAGGAGACATCTAGAACTCTGCTGCAGTTCATCTTCATCTAGTAGTAGAGAAAAGGAAGTCTGTCCAGTTCCTGATTCTGTTCATACCTTGTTTAACTGATTCCAGATCTCATCCAGGTTCTGAGCAGCTCCTCGTCTCTCTGCTGGAGATGAAAAACATCTGATTAACTAAGTTTATCTGTGTGGTGTTTCCAACAGCCAAAGACCTGATCAGTAACCTGCTGCAGGTGAAGATGAGGAAGCGTTTCAGCGTGGACAAATCGCTGAGTCATCCCTGGCTTCAGGTGAGTCAGCTGTTAAAGGAAGTTCTCCTGTTGTTCCTGTCGTGGAACAGCCTAGTTCAGTGCTGCGAGGAGATCTCTACTGTACATAGGAGGAACCAGATGGTTCAGGGTTAGAATCAGCTGTGTACCCTCAGACAAAGGACTAGAGACACTCGTCTGGGGATTTAAAAGTCATTTTAGAAAAGGACATGGGAAGCTCCACTTATCCAAGTCACACTCTCCCTTCAGTCTATTATTCAATTTAGATTTTTTATTTAGTGGCAGTTCATAACTAAAGTACAATCCTCTTCAAACACAGGAGTGAGATCTAACAGGACCAGTAGAGACACAAGTCCACAGTCTGAGGACATGAGGAGACCTGATCTAAATCCTGACTGAAACTCTTCAAACACATTATTACTGTGGAAATGATCACATGATTGTTTAGTTATTGTCTTTTCTCCGTGTGAACTTGAACTCATCACAACTGGTTCGGGAGGTTTTCTGACCACCATCGATAGCTTCAGTGGTTTCATCATGTTTGATCATCTGTTTTACCTGAAAACATCAAATATAATCACTGCAGTAAAGATTCAGGTCAAATTCAGGCTCTTTTTTAATTTTTTGCATGTGACCCAGCAGAGGGCAGCCATCTTGAACAGTGCTCGGGGCCAGTTTCGGGGTTCAGTATCTTGCCTGAGGATACTTCGATGTAGCTTGTTGGCCACCGGGATTGAACCCGCCATCTTTCAAATGAAGGGCCCTTCTGCTAGACTACGCTGCGCGCCTGGCGGGAAAACACCTCTCGTACAGAGGACCAGGGGTTCGATCCCCAGTGCCAGCAGGGTACTTGGTGAAGTATCCTTGAGGAGGATACTGAACCCTGCAACTCCCCCCCAGGTGCCGTACAACATGGCTGCCCTCTGCTCCTCAGAGATGAGGATGGGTTTAAAGGGGAGCCTAAGTCTCCTCCCCTTCCGGTCGGCCCACGGGTCCCCTGGCCATGGAAGTCAATGGAACGATAAACGCTATTTTCTGGTCCGCTCTGTCTTTCATGTTGAATCACACATATGTTGTGATGTCAGTTTTGCTAGACCAGCTGTTGTAGTCCGCTACGTGTTTTTACACAAAACCTAAAATTACTTTTGTCGCGTGTTGAAACTGATCGTTTTCTCGGTATCAGACCTTGTCTTTACAACTCACAGACATCATATGTTTGATCCATGTTGCTTTTCAAACTGGATCAGAAAATTACTTTTATCTCTCCATTGACTCTCATTCATTATTTTTGGCAGTAGGGGACCCATGGACCGGAAGTAGTAGGGCGTGATCTAGGCTCCCCATGCAGAACCTTAATTTTTTTATTATTATATTTGTGACTTTAAGAAACGGACTGAGTTTCAGATCTTTGGGCTGAAGGTAGAACTAGAACAAACATGTGTCTTGTTTGTGGTGCTGCAGGACTACCAGAGCTGGCTGGACCTCAGAGAATTCGAGACACGTCAAGGTGAACGCTACATCACCCATGAAAGTGACGATGCCCGCTGGGAGGAGTACGCTGATGAACGTGGACTGCACTACCCCAAACACTTCATTATGTCCCCTAATCTGGACGACATGGACGAGGACCCCTAAAGGAGACTGTTGCCATGGAAACACCATGCTTTCCTCATGACAACACAGAATGAGAGTGTTTCAATCAGACTGCTGTGAGATGATGGATGATAATTCAGGTCCAGAGAACCAGAACCAGAGATCTGATCCATGGAGCTACTGCTGAAGCGATCCTGAGACCTAAACTAAACCTTTTCAGAAGCTGGTGTTAATACAGAAGAAACAAAGACCTGGTTTGATCTAGAATCTTGTTCCACTGCAGGTTTATTCATTATAAAAGTTGGACTGTTTTCCCTCTGAGCACTCATACCAGAACCATACCGTAACAGCTGCATCTAACAATAATCAATAAACAGATTGATCATTTAGTTGATTCATTTCCTTTGAACTGAGATTTAATCAGCTGATGTTCTATCAGGTGTTTAAATGATCTGGTTTCACAAACAGTTCAGTCTTTTCTTTATTATCTGAGATGAAATAAACCTCTGAGTTCTGAAACTAAAAGATGCAGCTGCCACCAGGGTGTATTTCACAAAGCAGGTTTAATAAACTCTAAATCAAACCTGAACTCCAGGTTGACCAACTCTCAATCAACTCTGAGTCAAAGTTAACCTGAGTTACACTGCTGCCTGAGGATTTAAGAAGCCCTCATCAGTGGAACACAGATAACATGATTCACCATGGCAACCAGTGGACTAAAGGTTAGCGCCCCCTACTGCTGAGAGAGAGAGAGATTGTGTGACAGTAAGTTACTGATCTAGTCAATGTGTGAGTATTAATTAGAGGAAACAAATAAATGTTCCACTCATTTAACATTTATATTCTATATGTTTCTGAGCCCACAGGTGAAACCCAACAGGTGTAAAAAGATTTCAGTTTCAGGTTTTAGTTAATAATGTTGATCCAGTCCAACCTGCAGCTTGTTTCTCTTCAACAGAACATGATGGAAATGATAAGGGTCCATTAATGAGGAAGAGGGTCCATCAACCTCCACAGCACAGCTTACCTATTCAGCATTAACCAACAACTTACTATGACACTAAGTAGACATGGAAATACACAGAATTGTCTCTGTGTGGACAGCATGTCCATCATGGGTCATATGAGAGACGTGTGAACTGAGAATATTGTTTAAATAAATTCTAGATGATTGTAGAAACACTCATCCAGATACTCATCAGGGTGATAAAACATCCACTCTGGGTCTGATCATCAGTGTTAGGAATGTTACTTAGTAATTAGTTATAGTTACTCACTTGTTCCAAAAAGTTATTAAGTTACAAACTGAACTACTCTACAAAAAACTAACTAGTTAACTGAGAAACTAATGGACTGCATTACCGAAAAAAAATTATGTCACAATGCAAATAAAACTGATTGTAATTAAACATCTAGTCTGGCAAGTTAGGTTCATGAAGTGTGTTGCCTGGGTAACCAACTCAGAGTTACGCTGAACTCACTTTATGAAAAAGAAATAACAGAGTATCCTCATCTCAGGGTTAACTAACTCAAAGTTTTCCACTAAACCCGCTTTGTGAAATACACCTCAGGAGTAGAGACCTATACAGAACATCTGATTTCACCGTAGAGACAGATGATGTAAACTCTCAGAGGTTAAAGGTCAGCATGATATTTTTGAACAAGCAGCAAACAGACTGTGAGGATCTTCTTTTTCATGTTTCTTCAGGAGCTCAGAACTGACACACTTTGAGGTAGAACATGTTTAGTTTGTTTAATCTGCCACTAGATGGCACTAGGCTGCACGGTGGATGGTTGCTCTGTTGCGTTGCAGCGAGAAGGTCCTGGGTTTGAATCCAGGCTGGGGCCTTTCTGCATGGAGTTTGCATGTTCTCCCCGTGCGTGGTGGGTTTTCTCTGGGGACTCTGGTTTACCACAGTCCAAAAACATGTAAGAGGTGGAGGTGGGGTGGGGAGGGCCTGCTGCATGAGTGAGTGTCATTGGGGCAGATTGTGTAATGAGCCCTCAAAACTCATTTGGGTTTACCAGGTGTTGTGGCACAGATTTTTGTTAAAAATGAGTCAGGCGAGTGAATCTGTATAAAAGAAGAATTTATTCCATAAAATCCTACATGAAGTGAGAGTGTTCAGATAAATGCAAAAAGACTCTGGAGGTCACTGCAGCTTGGTTGTTTTTATAGGTACCCTGATACCGTGAGCTATCAGAATATGGTCGTCATACCATGTCTGAGACTGCAGCTGCTTAATCAAGAACTCTTTGTCATTGTTACTTGTCTGTATAAATGTTACGAAAATTCAGCCATCTCACAGGTCTGTCCAGTATCCTCCCTTAACTGAGTGTCCAACACACAGGGTCTCAGGTCTGATGATACCATTACAACCTCTGTCACTGACCTTCGGCCTACAGCGGCCTGGCACCACGTCCACTTGTGGACCACCCTGTTTGAACATGGTTTGTTAAGGACAAACCATGCCTATCACATAAGTCCAGTAACAAAACCCCACAATCAAAATCTCCAAAAATGATCCCCAGCAGCATAAACTGGTTCGTGAAATGTGGAATGTCACTTTGCTGTCAGGAAAGGAGGCGGAGCTGGTGAGTGAGGTTGAGAGGTACCCACTCCTGTAGAGGAGCTGGACTCCTCTGAATTGGCCCAGGAGATGGTGGGTGTGAAGATGTTGCCCCTCTGCAGCTTGGAGTTGCAGGAGGGAAGATTTGGACTGTTTGTGCTCATGCACCAAACTGCAGCTCAGAATACCCGGCCTCCGTGGAGTCTCTGGATGGTGGACTGGAGGGGGTATCACCTGGGGATTGTCATATTTCTGAGGGACTTCAACACCCATGTGGGCAATGACAGAGTTACCTGGAGGAGGGTGGTTGGGAAGAACGGCCTCCTTGTGTAGGTTCTCTAGATACAGTGAGGGCCCTTGCTTTCTGTTCTGGTCTCGCTTTCCCCCCTTTTTTCCTGCTTTTTATGCGTCTCTGAGTCTCCCACCCACAAATTCCTCGAATATGAAATTATGGATCTGGTATCGTGGTCACATACACACTGGAATACTTTTTTTTACTACAACTGAGGCTCGTTAAGGGGGAGCCACCACGCCCGGACTCGACCCACGCTCTGTCGGTGGAGGACGGATATATTTAGATTACTGATCATTGGAACCTGCTGATTGGAGCTGGCAGTCACCTGACGTATCCACAAATTCAGAAAAGAATGGAAAGTATGTAACTTTATCTGGCAGCACTCAGACTAACAAGCGGGGGGTCTGGATCACATGATGTGGTTGTATCTCACTGGAAGGATGGGTGTCATCTTGGAGAAGCTGCAGGTTCGGTTCTATGTGGAGGAGTGATTGATTGGCTGTTTTTTCATATGATTTGGTCCATTTCTGCTTTTTCAGATTCTCCACTGGAAAAAGTGTACCATAAGGACTGAAAGGGTTGCTGAATTCGGCAAGTTCTGTCTAAAATTCATCTTATCTTGTTTAGGCTGGGCCGAAGGTCAACACTTCAAATTCTCCTGAGGAGAATGCAGATGGGACACTCGGTTCCCCTTCCCTGCTCCCCTCTCACTCCAAACGCTGGAGCCGGAAGACAGACTTTCCCAAAGTCAAAGATGTCCTGACAAAAACATCTGAGAGTGTTGCTCAGCGACGGTGTTTACATTCCTTTGCAACACATTCATATCAACATATTGCAGATACGCCCCCCTTAACTGACCTCACCGTGTGTGCGTGGTATCTGTCCACCCCCCCGACTGGAGAGTTTTTTTGTGCTTCAATCCAGCGCCCCCTTCCCCTTGTGGGCACTGGGTGTAAGGAACTTTTTTTTTCTCCTCTGACCTCATGTAGTCTTATTGATCTGTTATTTTTTTCTAACACATAGGTTGATGCGTGCTTATATATATGTACAGTATGTATATGTATGCATGTATGTATTCTCCTGTGTGACCTTGGCTGACCAGAGCAATGTGTGCTGGCCTTAAGGGTGTGGCTGCCGGGAGAGTGACGGTCAAGCTGTTCTCTGTATCTCCATGTAATTTCCCCCTGTGGGACAATAAAGGCATATCAAATCAAATCAAATACCAGACGAATCCAGCATCTGGAGGTAGATCTGGAACAGCAAGTCCGATCTAGGCTCCAACTCACAGCTTTCAGGACTTAAAAGATCTGTTGCTGATAGAACCAGAAACCACAGCAGACCATCAGAGGTCCATAGGAAGAAGGGTCAGATAAGCTGTAACAGACAAGAGATAGAAACATGTGGAGCTTGTGTTTTAGAGCTGATGTTCACAAGTTCACAAAATGATTAAGTACATTTGTTCAACTGATCTGCTCCTCGGTGGAATCTTTGGTTTGTTCTTTATCTTCTACTGTACATTAATATTAAACTAAAACATCTGAACATCAAGCTCTCTGAACTATTCATTTCACACTGGATCAACTAGAGGTCTACAGACTGTCCACAGTAGATCCACTGAAGGTCTACAGACTGTCCACAGTAGATCCACTGGAGGTCTACAGACTGACCACAGTAGATCAACTAGAGGTCTACAGACTGTCCACAGTAGATCCACTGAAGGTCTACAGACTGTCCACAGTAGATCCACTGGAGGTCTACAGACTGTCCACAGTAGATCCACTGGAGGTCTACAGTCTGTCCACAGTAGATCCACTAGAGGTCTACAGACTGACCACAGTAGATCCACTAGAGGTCTACAGACTGACCACAGTAGATCCACTAGAGGTCTACAGACTGACCACAGTAGTTCCACTAGAGGTCTACAGACTGTCCACAGTAGATCCACTAGAGGTCTACAGACTGACCACAGTAGATCCACTAGAGGTCTACAGACTGACCACAGTAGATCCACTAGAGGTCTACAGACTGACCACAGTAGATCCACTAGAGGTCTACAGACTGACCACAGTAGATCCACTAGAGGTCTACAGACTGACCACAGTAGTTCCACTAGAGGTCTACAGACTGTCCACAGTAGATCCACTAGAGGTCTACAGACTGTCCACAGTAGATCCACTAGAGGTCTACAGACTGACCACAGTAGATCCACTAGAGGTCTACAGACTGACCACAGTAGTTCCACTAGAGGTCTACAGACTGACCACAGTAGATCCACTAGAGGTCTACAGACTGTCCACAGTAGATCCACTGGAGGTCTACAGACTGTCCACAGTAGTTCCACTGGAGGTCTACAGACTGTCCACAGTAGTTCCACTAGAGGTCTACAGACTGACCACAGTAGATCCACTAGAGGTCTACAGACTGACCACAGTAGATCCACTAGAGGTCTACAGACTGACCACAGTAGATCCACTAGAGGTCTACAGACTGACCACAGTAGATCCACTAGAGGTCTACAGACTGTCCACAGTAGTTCCACTGGAGGTCTACAGACTGTCCACAGTAGATCTACTGGTGATCCACAGATGGTCCAATCACATGTTCACATTAAATATGTCAATTAGAAGAATTCAGTAAAGCATATTTTTTCCATGTGAAGTCGGGTTCTTCTTCTGTACCAGCAGCTGGGTGTTTTCCATCACCACCAATGTTAATGTGCCCTGGTGACCTTTGACCTGAAGGAGCAGCCCAGTTCTTCCAGTCTCTTCAGAAGCAGCTTTGTCTGCTTAAGATTACTTCAGCAGAATGGCGAGCTGAGTGTACACTGTCTGACTTTTGACCCTTTAAGGTTTTCATGTTCTGGTCTGTAAATTCTGGTTGGCTTGTTTCTGGATCTTCTGATTTCTTGATAAGGAAAGATGGTCTGTGATCTGGTTCAGGAGAAACTAAGTCCGGTGAATCCGGCCACTGGCGCTGGCGCCAGGCTCTTCTTCTCCAGCTTCAGACCTTCTGGTTTCTTGGGAGCAGTGAAGCGACTGGGATGTAGGAGGCTAAAAAAGAAGAAGCGCTGCCCCATCTTACTGGGATCGATCAGCATGTTGTAGCTGTTAATGAGCTGCTTCCTGGTGGACGGATTACTGCAGTTCCTCAGAAGAACCTGCAGAAAAACCACAGGAGAGCGTTACCTGCATGTGTTCTGATTCTATGAGGTCTGGTTTTAGACCTGAAGGAGTCATGCTGGGTCTGGTGATGAACAGAACTTTTGACTGTGTTACAGAAGCAGTGTGATGTTTAATGTTCTGACTGAGTGACAGAGACTCTTATAAGGTTCAGGGACTTTTGGTCCAGCTGCTCATTCTGAAACTGAGACACATTTTGAAGTCCATGCTCTTGCTGCTGGTCTTGGTGAAGCTAACCTGATCCAGAATCAGATCCAACAAGCTCCACACCACACTGTCTCTGGTTTTAAACCCTTCACTTCCTCAAAGCCCATCCCTGATGGAGGAACGTCCTGGTTTAGGTCCAGTAAAGACCAGATCTTAAAGCTCATCTGGAAACAGTTCTCCTACTTTAGAACCAGATTCAGATTTTATTTGTACCCGAGGGTAAATTTGTTTTGCAGTATGAGTCATAAACATTAAAACATAGAGGCTAAAACTGGTTCTTGTTCAGGAGGTTTATAGCAGTGGAAATAAAACTGTTCCTAAAACGATTCTGATGGTAGAAGCTGGACATCATGGTGGGGGGGGGGGTCTCACAGTTCACAGGTGTCAACGACCAGGACTGGACCCAGTATGTTGAAGTGCCATTCCTTTATTTTATTTTATCTAGATGTAATATTTTATTTACAATATTTGAGGTTCAGAATGAAGAAAACTCTGAATCCACCTGGACCTCAGTTCAAAGATTCTTCTCCTCATAAAACACTAAACTGATAAAAATGTTCTAAACTAAAAGTTCCTCGTCTTCCTGCAGTATCTGATTATTATTAATGATGACTGATGGACTGTTCACCCTCATCCAGCTGTCAAATGACCCAGAGTCACCTGCATACGTGCGTCGATGCCCATGTTCTTCAGGAACGTCCTCTGAGTGACAGGTCCTAGACAGGCCACACCTCCTCCAGCCATCCTTCGAAGAAAGCTAAAATCCACGTCAGCAGTAAGGTCAGCGGAACCAGGAGACGACAAGACGTCATGCAGTTGGTGGCCCTTAAAACCCTGAGCAGAACCAAACAGAGTGCAGGATCAGAATCAAAGTAAAACCTGGAGCGGAAACTGAGACTGAAGCTCAGAAAGGCGGGACTGCTTCATGTTATTTAGATAAATTCATCATTTCTATACAATCAATAACAGTTCAGAGTTCCTGCATCAGTTTAAAATGAGAAACATCATTAAGAACAATTATTTTTCTTTTCTATTAATGTCTGCAGACAAGTTTTATTTTGAAATATATGTCCATAAACATAATGAAAGAAAAGAAGATTAAAGCTGCACCAACAAATTAAAAGGACAGAAAAACTGAGTGGGAATCTGGATGTGTGGATCTTTAAACTGGACAATAATAAAAACAACTGGACTGTTCTAGAATAAGGATTGGGGATTAGCAGGTTTATAAACTGTAACCAGAAAGACCACACCTAGTAGCAACTAACGAGGTCATTGTTTTTATAATGAGAGCTCATCAGGGGCCCAGACTATCCCTCAGTTCATTCCCAAATAGAGGCTGAACACTGTCAGGCTCTACGACCAGAACTGAAGAAGCCTTTTGGTTGAAGGCGAAACGTTTTCAATAAAAACACAACAGTCCAGTTGTTTTTATTAACCTTTTACAAGATGTCTACGTCCTGGACGAATGAGAACCTACACAAATGGACACAAAATGATTTATTGCTCAACATGTTAGAAACAGTGTCTTCATCATTCCAATGACTTTTACCTTAAACCTGATTTAAACCTGATAATCTAGTTTTAATCTGATGACCCCGAGTCTTGCAGCAGGACTGGTAGGAGACCTGAGTTGAAAAAAAATCATCTAACCCTGAATGTATCTGTCTTAGTTCCATCGTGGCCATAATCAGCAATCAGTGCTGCACCACCATCATCTCTGATCCGCTGGGCCAGCTGATGTACTATGACTCCACCCTCTGCACACACCTCCACGTGATCCCGCTTCTCATTGGCCTAAACACAAATGATAAATATGACAGAATGACAGTAAAACTAGGACCAGCTCATCAACGAAACGTCTTGCTTCAGGGACTGGAGTTAAAAACCACAGTGGGGAGGAAAGACAACTTAAGAGTCATGTGATCACCTGTATGAGTGTAGATGAGGCGAGAGTTGGACCTGGAACCACGACAAACCTCAGCTTTTCTGGATCTTTAGGGTCGATGTCCACCATGACCTCCCGCCAACCTTTTTCTGTCCACTGATGGAAAGATGAGTTCTGATTAAACACCTGAATGAGATTTTCAGATTAATCTTAAAGAGGCCATTTCACACAAATTTCAGGACTTTGTGGTTATTTCTTGTTATTTCCTGTAATATGAAACATTTTACATAAAAAAACATTAGAAAACACTGATTAACAGACCTTTTCCGCAGCGCATGTCAACAGACACGTAGTCTCTTCCTGTTTGATACTTGTTTATGCTAACAGCTTTTAGCTAGCAGCATGCTAGGGTGGTGATAAAACCCGAAAAAGAGTCTGTTAATCAGTGTTTCCTGATGTTTTTTAGATATAAAATGTTTCATATTACTGGTTAATACTTAAGAAACAACCACAAAGTCCTGAAATTTGTATGAAATGGCCACTTTAAGAAAAATCTGAAACAATAGTAAAATAAAATCATCTCGTTGTGCAGAAGCGAGAACTCCAGCCTAAAAACACTGAGACAAACTGTAATCATTTATTTTAATTTGGCTCTACCTGTCGATAACCTGACTGACACAAAGAGCAGGAACACCAAATAAACACAGGAAAACTGGACACACCTGGAATTTGTGAACAGGTAAAGCATCAAAAAATTCATGTGCCACAAAAATGCTGAAACCTGAAAAAAAGAGGAAAAAAGGATAAATGAAAGCTTGAAGGACGAGGTGGGGGTGGGGGGGGGGGGTATGTCCTCCCCCTAACATCTCTGTAACTACAACCAACCAGCTGGGACATCTTCTAAACGCCGGTACCATGACACCGGCAGCCCAGCTGCAGTGTGACCCTGGCGGTAAACAGGGTCGTCCTCGCTGTCCACTTCCTGGCTCTGGTTCCCTGTCAGATTCTGAGCCTGAACCTGACTCAGGGCTGAACTCACCTCCACCAGGTGGAGTGACACAGAGGTACCGCCCAGAACTGATCGCAGCTGGCTGAACACCTAGAGGATTAAAAGAATAGGTCAGCGAGGACGGGTTAGAGAGGGCGGAGTCAGTAAGGTAGGTGAGTTCTTACCCTGAGGATGTCAGCAGCCAGCGATCCTTTGCCTGGCCCGAGTTCTACAAGCTGCAGCCGTTTGGGTCGACCTGATCCAATCCACTCACTGATGATCCAAACGCCCAACAGCTGGAGAAGCACAAACAACATAAACATAAATTAATGCTTTAGCAACAGATCACCCCAAAATCAAATCACTTGTTCCGTGATCCATTCCAGATAGTTTCTAAAAATGTCATTTCTAACAGACAGACAGACACCAGCAGAAACATGAGCTCCTTGGTGGAGGTAAACAGAATTGTTTGATCCATGACAACAGTTTTACGCTCTATAACCTGTTAATACACTCGCTCTGTAGTGAACTGCAGCCTCGTATTAAAGAAAGTAATCAACACCATGCAAACAGAACCAGAACGCTGGTCCATAATGTTTAAGTTTATGTTGGACACGTTGATTGAATAAAGTGTTCTGATGTCCTCCTGAAGTTGGAAGATGGAAGTTCTGATATTTCTGACTGAATTAGACACAACCATGTGACTGAACTGCAGACGAACGAATCCGAGAATTGAAAAATTTTTAAAACAGTTTCAAGACCCACTCCAGTGAAAATCATGTTTTTCGTGTTGTACTGCAGATTACGAAATAACAGAAAGAGGTAGAAACAATATTTTTTTGCTTTTGAAAGAAGAAAGACTAAATTTTGTGTTGATGGTTTAAGAATTCACATAGTCATAGGAGAAAATATTCTGTGGACCTTCAAAAATCTGTAAAAATGCTAAATATCTCTGACACTGAATGAGTTAAACAGCTGTGTAAACATATCAGATCATGAAATAACTGCTAAAGATCTGAGGGATGCAGAACAAAACCAACATCTGTTAGCCGCTATTTAGGTCACAGGTAAAAGTAAATGATGCTCACCTCTCCAAAAATCTGACTGATTTCTGGTGATGTGATAAAATCTCCTTCAGGTCCGAGCATGTTGTTCCTGACATAATAACCCTGAAGAAGAGCAGAGAACAATCTGAGAGAAGCATGAAATGCAAACACACAAACTCTAATGATGAACCACGAACTAAGGAAACATGTAAGCACACTGGGCGTCAGTGTTAGAACATGTGAACACGTGTATCAGTATAGGAACATGTGAACACGTGTATAAGTGTAGGAACATGTGAGCACATCGTCTGCATCAGTGTAGGAACATGTGAACACATCGTCTGTATAAGTATAGGAACATGTGAGCACATCGTCTGTATCAGTGTAGGAACATGTGAACACATCGTCTGTAACAGTGTAGGAACATGTGAACACAACGTCTGTATCAGTATAGGAACATGTGAACACAACATCTGTATCAGTATAGGAACATGTGAGCACATCGTCTGTATCGGTGTAAGAACATGTGAACACATCGTCTGTATCGGTATAGGAACATGTGAACACATCGACTGTATCGGTGTAGGAACATGTGAACACATCGTCTGTATCAGTGTAGGAACATGTGAACACATCGTCTGTATCAGTGTAGGAACATGTGAGCACATCGTCTGTATCAGTGTAGGAACATGTGAGCACATCGTCTGTATCAGTGTAGGAACATGTGAACACATCGTCTGTATCAGTGTAGGAACATGTGAACACGTGTATAAGTATAGGAACATGTGAGCACATCGTCTGTATCAGTATAGGAACATGTGAACACGTGTATAAGTATAGGAACATGTGAACACATCGTCTGTATCAGTATAGGAACATGTGAACACATCGTCTGTATCAGTGTAGGAACATGTGAACACATCGTCTGTATCAGTATAGGAACATGTGAACACATGTATAAGTATAGGAACATGTGAGTACATCGTCTGTATCAGTATAGGAACATGTGAACACATTGTCTGTATCAGTGTAGGAACATGTGAACACATCGTCTGTATCAGTGTAGGAACATGTGAACACGTGTATAAGTATAGGAACATGTGAGCACATCGTCTGTATCAGTATAGGAACATGTGAACACGTGTATAAGTATAGGGACATGTGAACACATCGTCTGTATCAGTATAGGAACATGTGAGCACGTGTATAAATATAGGAACATGTGAGCACATCGTCTGTATCAGTATAGGAACATGTGAACACATCGTCTGTATCAGTATAGCAACATGTGAACACATCGTCTGTATCAGTGTAGGAACATGTGAACACATCGTCTGTATCAGTGTAGGAACATGTGAACACGTGTATAAGTATAGGAACATGTGAACACATCGTCTGTATCAGTATAGGAACATGTGGAGCACATGGATAAGTATAGGAACATGTGAGCACATCGTCTGTATCAGTATAGGAACATGTGAACACATCGTCTGTATCAGTGTAGGAACATGTGAACACGTGTATAAGTATAGGAACATGTGAGCACATCGTCTGTATCAGTATAGGAACATGTGAACACATCGTCTGTATCAGTATAGGAACATGTGAACACATCGTCTGTATCAGTATAGGAACATGTGAACACGTGTATAAGCATAGGAACATGTGAGCACATCGTCTGTATCAGTATAGGAACATGTGAACACATTGTCTGTATCAGTGTAGGAACATGTGAACACATCGTCTGTATCAGTGTAGGAACATGTGAACACGTGTATAAGTATAGGAACATGTGAACACATCGTCTGTATCAGTATAGGAACATGTGAACACATCGTCTGTATCAGTATAGCAACATGTGAACACATCGTCTGTATCAGTATAGCAACATGTGAACACATCGTCTGTATCAGTGTAGGAACATATGAACACATCGTCTGTATCAGTGTAGGAACATGTGAACACGTGTATAAGTATAGGAACATGTGAACACATCGTCTGTATCAGTATAGGAACATGTGAACACGTGTATAAGTATAGGAACATGTGAGCACATCGTCTGTATCAGTATAGGAACATGTGAACACATCGTCTGTATCAGTGTAGGAACATGTGAACACGTGTATAAGTATAGGAACATGTGAACACATCGTCTGTATCAGTATAGGAACATGTGAGCACATGGATAAGTATAGGAACATGTGAGCACATCGTCTGTATCAGTATAGGAACATGTGAACACATCGTCTGTATCAGTATAGCAACATGTGAACACATCGTCTGTATCAGTGTAGGAACATGTGAACACATCGTCTGTATCAGTGTAGGAACATGTGAACACATCGTCTGTATCAGTGTAGGAACATGTGAACACGTGTATAAGTATAGGAACATGTGAACACATCGTCTGTATCAGTATAGGAACATGTGAACACGTGTATAAGTATAGGAACATGTGAGCACATCGTCTGTATCAGTATAGGAACATGTGAACACATTGTCTGTATCAGTGTAGGAACATGTGAACACATCGTCTGTATCAGTGTAGGAACATGTGAGCACATCGTCTGTATCAGTGTAGGAACATGTGAACACGTGTATAAGTATAGGAACATGTGAGCACATCGTCTGTATCAGTATAGGAACATGTGAACACATCGTCTGTATCAGTATAGGAACATGTGAACACATCGTCTGTATCAGTGTAGGAACATGTGAACACATCGTCTGTATCAGTGTAGGAACATGTGAACACATCGTCTGTATCAGTATAGGAACATGTGAACACATGTATAAGTATAGGAACATGTGAGTACATCGTCTGTATCAGTATAGGAACATGTGAACACATCGTCTGTATCAGTATAGGAACATGTGAACACATCGTCTGTATCAGTGTAGGAACATGTGAACACGTGGATAAGTATAGGAACATGTGAGCACATCGTCTGTATCAGTATAGGAACATGTGAACACATAGTCTGTATCAGTGTAGGAACATGTGAACACATCGTCTGTATCAGTATAGGAACATGTGAGCACGTGTATAAGTATAGGAACATGTGAGCACATCGTCTGTATCAGTATAGGAACATGTGAACACATCGTCTGTATCAGTATAGCAACATGTGAACACATCGTCTGTATCAGTGTAGGAACATGTGAACACATCGTCTGTATCAGTGTAGGAACATGTGAACACATCGTCTGTATCAGTATAGGAACATGTGAACACGTGTATAAGTATAGGAACATGTGAACACATCGTCTGTATCAGTATAGGAACATGTGAGCACATCGTCTGTATCAGTATAGGAACATGTGAACACATTGTCTGTATCAGTGTAGGAACATGTGAACACATCGTCTGTATCAGTGTAGGAACATGTGAACACGTGTATAAGTATAGGAACATGTGAACACATCGTCTGTATCAGTATAGGAACATGTGAGCACGTGTATAAATATAGGAACATGTGAGCACATCGTATGCATCAGTATAGGAACATGTGAACACATCGTCTGTATCAGTATAGGAACATGTGAACACGTGTATAAGTATAGGAACATGTGAACACATCGTCTGTATCAGTATAGGAACATGTGAACACATCGTCTGTATCAGTATAGGAACATGTGAACACATCGTCTGTATCAGTGTAGGAACATGTGAACACATCGTCTGTATCAGTGTAGGAACATGTGAACACGTGTATAAGTATAGGAACATGTGAGCACATCGTCTGTATCAGTATAGGAACATGTGAACACGTGTATAAGTATAGGAACATGTGAACACATCGTCTGTATCAGTATAGGAACATGTGAACACGTGTATAAGTATAGGAACATGTGAGCACATCGTCTGTATCAGTGTAGGAACATGTGAACACATCGTCTGTATCAGTGTAGGAACATGTGAACACATCGTCTGTATCAGTGTAGGAACATGTGAACACGTGTATAAGTATAGGAACATGTGAACACATCGTCTGTATCAGTATAGGAACATGTGAGCACGTGTATAAGTATAGGAACATGTGAGCACATCGTCTGTATCAGTATAGGAACATGTGAACACATCGTCTGTATAAGTATAGGAACATGTGAGCACATCGTATGTATCAGTGTAGGAACATGTGAACACATCGTCTGTATCAGTGTAGGAACATGTGAACACATCGTCTGTATCAGTGTAGGAACATGTGAACACGTGTATAAGTATAGGAACATGTGAACACATCGTCTGTATCAGTATAGGAACATGTGAGCACATCGTCTGTATCAGTATAGGAACATGTGAACACATCGTCTGTATCAGTGTAGGAACATGTGAACACATCGTCTGTATCAGTGTAGGAACATGTGAACACATCGTCTGTATCAGTGTAGGAACATGTGAACACGTGTATAAGTATAGGAACATGTGAACACATCGTCTGTATCAGTATAGGAACATGTGAGCACATCGTCTGTATCAGTGTAGGAACATGTGAACACATCGTCTGTATCAGTGTAGGAACATGTGAGCACAGCGTCTGTATCAGTGTAGGAACATGTGAACACGTGGATAAGTATAGGAACATGTGAGCACATCGTCTGTATCAGTATAGGAACATGTGAACACATCGTCTGTATCAGTGTAGGAACATGTGAGCACATCGTCTGTATCAGTGTAGGATCATGTGAACACATCGTCTGTATCAGTATAGGAACATGTGAACACGTGTATAAGTATAGGATCATGTGAGCACATCGTCTGTATCAGTATAGGAACATGTGAACACATCGTCTGTATCAGTATAGGAACATGTGAACACATCGTCTGTATCAGTGTAGGAACATGTGAACACATCGTCTGTATCAGTATAAGAACATGTGAACACATCGTCTGTATCAGTGTAGGAACATGTGAACACATCGTCTGTATCAGTATAGGAACATGTGAACAAGTGTATAAGTATAGGAACATGTGAACACGTGTATCAGTATAGGAACATGTGAACCATCGTCTGTATCAGTATAGGAACATGTGAGCACAGCGTCTGTATCAGTGTAGGAACATGTGAGCACATCGTCTGTATCAGTGTAGGAACATGTGAACACATCGTCTGTATCAGTGTAGGAACATGTGAACACATCGTCTGTATCAGTGTAGGAACATGTGAACACATCCTCTGTATCAGTGTAGGAACATGTGAATACATCGTCTGTATCAGTGTAGGAACATGTGAACACATCGTCTGTATCAGTATAGGAACATGTGAACAAGTGTATAAGTATAGGAACATGTGAACACGTGTATAAGTATAGGAACATGTGAACACATCGTCTGTATCAGTATAGGAACATGTGAGCACATCGTCTGTATCAGTATAGGAACATGTGAACACATCGTCTGTATCAGTGTAGGAACATGTGAGCACATCGTCTGTATCAGTGTAGGAACATGTGAACACGTGTATAAGTATAGGAACATGTGAGCACATCGTCTGTATCAGTATAGGAACATGTGAACACATCGTCTGTATCAGTATAGGAACATGTGAACACGTGTATAAGCATAGGAACATGTGAGCACATCGTCTGTATCAGTATAGGAACATGTGAACACATCGTCTGTATCAGTATAGGAACATGTGAGCACATCGTCTGTATCAGTGTAGGAACATGTGAACACATCGTCTGTATCAGTGTAGGAACATGTGAACACGTGTATAAGTATAGGAACATGTGAGCACATCGTCTGTATCAGTATAGGAACATGTGAACACATCGTCTGTATCAGTATAGGAACATGTGAACACATCGTCTGTATCAGTGTAGGAACATGTGAACACATCGTCTGTATCAGTGTAGGAACATGTGAACACGTGTATAAGTATAGGAACATGTGAGCACATCGTCTGTATCAGTGTAGGAACATGTGAACACATCGTCTGTATCAGTATAGGAACATGTGAACACGTGTATAAGTATAGGAACATGTGAGCACATCGTCTGTATCAGTATAGGAACATGTGAACACATCGTCTGTATCAGTATAGGAACATGTGAACACATCGTCTGTATCAGTATAGGAACATGTGAACACGTGTATAAGCATAGGAACATGTGAACACATCGTCTGTATCAGTATAGGAACATGTGAGCACGTGTATAAGTATAGGAACATGTGAGCACATCGTCTGTATCAGTGTAGGAACATGTGAACACATCGTCTGTATCAGTGTAGGAACATGTGAACACATCGTCTGTATCAGTATAGGAACATGTGAACACGTGTATAAGCATAGGAACATGTGAACACATCGTCTGTATCAGTATAGCAACATGTGAACACATCGTCTGTATCAGTGTAGGAACATGTGAACACATCGTCTGTATCAGTGTAGGAACATGTGAACACATCGTCTGTATCAGTATAGGAACATGTGAGCACGTGTATAAGTATAGGAACATGTGAGCACATCGTCTGTATCAGAATAGGAACATGTGAACACATCGTCTGTATCAGTATAGGAACATGTGAGCACATCGTCTGTATCAGTATAGGAACATGTGAACACATCGTCTGTATCAGTATAGGAACATGTGAGCACGTGTATAAGTATAGGAACATGTGAGCACATCGTCTGTATCAGTATAGGAACATGTGAGCACATCGTCTGTATCAGTATAGGAACATGTGAACACATCGTCTGTATCAGTATAGGAACATGTGAACACGTGTATAAGCATAGGAACATGTGAGCACATCGTCTGTATCAGTATAGGAACATGTGAACACATCGTCTGTATAAGTATAGGAACATGTGAACACATCGTCTGTATCAGTATAGGAACATGTGAACACATCGTCTGTATCAGTATAGGAACATGTGAACACGTGTATAAGTATAGGAACATGTGAGCACATCGTCTGTATCAGTATAGGAACATGTGAACACATCGTCTGTATCAGTGTAGGAACATGTGAACACATCGTCTGTATCAGTGTAGGAACATGTGAACACGTGTATAAGTATAGGAAAATGTGAGCACATCGTCTGTATCAGTATAGGAACATGTGAACACATCGTCTGTATCAGTATAGGAACATGTGAACACGTGTATAAGCATAGGAACATGTGAGCACATCGTCTGTATCAGTATAGGAACATGTGAACACGTGTATAAGTATAGGAACATGTGAGCACATCGTCTGTATCAGTGTAGGAACATGTGAACACATCGTCTGTATCAGTGTAGTAACATGTGAACACGTGTATAAGTATAGGAACATGTGAACACATCGTCTGTATCAGTGTAGGAACATGTGAGCACATCGTCTGTATCAGTGTAGGAACATGTGAACACGTGTATAAGTATAGGAACATGTGAGCACATCGTCTGTATCAGTGTAGGAACATGTGAACACATCGTCTGTATCAGTGTAGGAACATGTGAACACATCGTCTGTATCAGTGTAGGAACATGTGAACACGTGTATAAGTATAGGAACATGTGAACACATCGTCTGTATCAGTATAGGAACATGTGAACACGTGTATAAGTATAGGAACATGTGAGCACATCGTCTGTATCAGTATAGGAACATGTGAACACATCGTCTGTATCAGTATAGGAACATGTGAACACATCGTCTGTATAAGTGTAGGAACATGTGAACACATCGTCTGTATCAGTGTAGGAACATGTGAACACGTGTATAAGTATAGGAACATGTGAACACATCGTCTGTATCAGTATAGGAACATGTGAACACATCGTCTGTATAAGTGTAGGAACATGTGAACACATCGTCTGTATCAGTATAGGAACATGTGAACACGTGTATAAGTATAGGAACATGTGAGCACATCGTCTGTATCAGTATAGGAACATGTGAACACGTGTATAAGTATAGGAACATGTGAGCACATCGTCTGTATCAGTGTAGGAACATGTGAACACATCGTCTGTATCAGTATAGGAACATGTGAACACATCGTCTGTATCAGTATAGGAACATGTGAACACGTGTATAAACATAGGAACATGTGAGCACATCGTCTGTATCAGTATAGGAACATGTGAACACGTGTATAAGTATAGGAACATGTGAGCACATCGTCTGTATCAGTATAGGAACATGTGAGCACATCGTCTGTATCAGTATAGGAACATGTGAACACATCGTCTGTATCAGTGTAGGAACATGTGAACACGTGTATAAGCATAGGAACATGTGAGCACATCGTCTGTATCAGTATAGGAACATGTGAACACGTGTATAAGTATAGGAACATGTGAGCACATCGTCTGTATCAGTATAGGAACATGTGAACACATCGTCTGTATCAGTATAGCAACATGTGAACACATCGTCTGTATCAGTGTAGGAACATGTGAACACATCGTCTGTATCAGTGTAGGAACATGTGAACACGTGTATAAGTATAGGAACATGTGAACACATGTATAAGTATAGGAACATGTGAGCACATCATCTGTATCAGTATAGGAACATGTGAACACAGCGTCTGTATCAGTGTAGGAACATGTGAACACGTGTATAAGTATAGGAACATGTGAACACATCGTCTGTATCAGTATAGGAACATGTGAACACATCGTCTGTATCAGTATAGCAACATGTGAACACATCGTCTGTATCAGTGTAGGAACATGTGAACACATCGTCTGTAACAGTGTAGGAACATGTGAACACATCGTCTGTATCAGTGTAGGAACATGTGAACACGTGTATAAGTATAGGAACATGTGAGCACATCGTCTGTAGCAGTGTAGGAACATGTGAACACATCGTCTGTATAAGTGTAGGAACATGTGAACACATCGTCTGTATCAGTGTAGGAACATGTGAACACGTGTATAAGCATAGGAACATGTGAGCACATCGTCTGTATCAGTATAGGAACATGTGAACACGTGTATAAGTATAGGAACATGTGAGCACATCGTCTGTATCAGTATAGGAACATGTGAACACATCGTCTGTATCAGTATAGGAACATGTGAACACATCGTCTGTATCAGTATAGGAACATGTGAACACATGTATAAGTATAGGAACATGTGAGTACATCGTCTGTATCAGTATAGGAACATGTGAACACATTGTCTGTATCAGTGTAGGAACATGTGAACACATCGTCTGTATCAGTGTAGGAACATGTGATCTCGTGTATAAGTATAGGAACATGTCAGCACATCGTCTGTATCAGTATAGGAACATGTGAACACGTGTATAAGTATAGGAACATGTGAGCACATCGTCTGTATCAGTATAGGAACATGTGAGCACATCGTCTGTATCAGTATAGGAACATGTGAACACATCGTCTGTATCAGTATAGGAACATGTGAACACGTGTATAAGTATAGGAACATGTGAACACATCGTCTGTATCAGTATAGCAACATGTGAACACATCGTCTGTATCAGTGTAGGAACATGTGAACACGTGTATAAGTATAGGAACATGTGAGCACATCGTCTGTATCAGTATAGGAACATGTGAACACATCGTCTGTATCAGTGAAGGAACATGTGAACACATCGTCTGTATCAGTATAGGAACATGTGAGCACGTGTATAAGTATAGGAACATGTGAGCACATCGTCTGTATCAGTGTAGGAACATGTGAACACATCGTCTGTATCAGTGTAGGAACATGTGAACACATCGTCTGTATCAGTGTAGGAACATGTGATCACGTGTATAAGTATAGGAACATGTGAACACATCGTCTGTATCAGTGTAGGAACATGTGAACACATCGTCTGTATCAGTGTAGGAACATGTGAACACGTGTATAAGTATAGGAACATGTGAGCACATCGTCTGTATCAGTATAGGAACATGTGAGCACGTGTATAAATATAGGAACATGTGAACACATCGTCTGTATCAGTATAGCAACATGTGAACACATCGTCTGTATCAGTGTAGGAACATGTGAACACATCGTCTGTATCAGTGTAGGAACATGTGAACACGTGTATAAGTATAGGAACATGTGAACACATCGTCTGTATCAGTATAGGAACATGTGAGCACGTGTATAAGTATAGGAACATGTGAACACATCGTCTGTATCAGTATAGGAACATGTGAACACATCGTCTGTAACAGTATAGGAACATGTGAACACATGCATAAGTATAGGAACATGTGAGTACATCGTCTGTATCAGTATAGGAACATGTGAACACATTGTCTGTATCAGTGTAGGAACATGTGAACACATCGTCTGTATCAGTGTAGGAACATGTGAGCACATCGTCTGTATCAGTGTAGGAACATGTGAACACGTGTATAAGTATAGGAACATGTGATCACATCGTCTGTATCAGTATAGGAACATGTGAACACGTGTATAAGTATAGGAACATGTGAGCACATCGTCTGTATCAGTGTAGGAACATGTGAACACATCGTCTGTATCAGTGTAGGAACATGTGAACACATCGTCTGTATCAGTGTAGGAACATGTGAACACGTGTATAAGTATAGGAACATGTGAACACATCGTCTGTATCAGTATAGGAACATGTGAACACATCGTCTGTAACAGTGTAGGAACATGTGAACACAACGTCTGTATCAGTATAGGAACATGTGAACACATCGTCTGTATCAGTATAGGAACATGTGAACACATGTATAAGTATAGGAACATGTGAGTACATCGTCTGTATCAGTATAGGAACATGTGAACACATTGTCTGTATCAGTGTAGGAACATGTGAACACATCGTCTGTATCAGTGTAGGAACATGTGAACACGTGTATAAGTATAGGAACATGTGAACACATCGTCTGTATCAGTATAGGAACATGTGAACACATCGTCTGTATCAGTGTAGGAACATGTGAACACATCGTCTGTATCAGTGTAGGAACATGTGAGCACGTGTATAAGTATAGGAACATGTGAGCACATCGTCTGTATCAGTATAGGAACATGTGAACACATCGTCTGTATCAGTATAGCAACATGTGAACACATCGTCTGTATCAGTGTAGGAACATGTGAACACATCGTCTGTATCAGTGTAGGAACATGTGAGCACATCGTCTGTATCAGTGTAGGAACATGTGAACACGTGTATAAGTATAGGAACATGTGAACACATCGTCTGTATCAGTATAGGAACATGTGAACACGTGTATAAGTATAGGAACATGTGAGCACATCGTCTGTATCAGTATAGGAACATGTGAACACATCGTCTGTATCAGTATAGGAACATGTGAGCACATCGTCTGTATCAGTGTAGGAACATGTGAACACATCGTCTGTATCAGTATAGGAACATGTGAACACATGTATAAGTATAGGAACATGTGAGCACATCGTCTGTATCAGTATAGGAACATGTGAACACATCGTCTGTATCAGTGTAGGAACATGTGAGCACATCGTCTGTATCAGTGTAGGAACATGTGAACACGTGTATAAGTATAGGAACATGTGAACACATCGTCTGTATCAGTATAGGAACATGTGAACACGTGTATAAGTATAGGAACATGTGAGCACATCGTCTGTATCAGTATAGGAACATGTGAACACATCGTCTGTATCAGTTTAGGAACATGTGAACACATCGTCTGTATCAGTGTAGGAACATGTGAACACATCGTCTGTATCAGTGTAGGAACATGTGAACACGTGTATAAGTATAGGAACATGTGAGCACATCGTCTGTATCAGTATAGGAACATGTGAACACATCGTCTGTATCAGTGTAGGAACATGTGAGCACATCGTCTGTATAAGTGTAGGAACATGTGAACACATCGTCTGTATCAGTGTAGGAACATGTGAACACGTGTATAAGTATAGGAACATGTGAACACATCGTCTGTATCAGTATAGGAACATGTGAACACGTGTATAAGTATAGGAACATGTGAGCACATCGTCTGTATCAGTGTAGGAACATGTGAACACATTGTCTGTATCAGTGTAGGAACATGTGAACACATCGTCTGTATCAGTGTAGGAACATGTGAGCACATCGTCTGTATCAGTGTAGGAACATGTGAACACGTGTATAAGTATAGGAACATGTGAACACATCGTCTGTATCAGTATAGGAACATGTGAACACGTGTATAAGTATAGGAACATGTGAGCACATCGTCTGTATCAGTATAGGAACATGTGAGCACATCGTCTGTATCAGTGTAGGAACATGTGAACACATCGTCTGTATCAGTGTAGGAACATGTGAACACATCGTCTGTATCAGTGTAGGAACATGTGAACACGTGTATAAGTATAGGAACATGTGAGCACATCGTCTGTATCAGTATAGGAACATGTGAGCACATCGTCTGTATCAGTATAGGAACATGTGAACACATCGTCTGTATCAGTATAGGAACATGTGAACACATCGTCTGTATCAGTATAGGAACATGTGAACACGTGTATAAGTATAGGAACATGTGAGCACATCGTCTGTATCAGTATAGGAACATGTGAACACATCGTCTGTATCAGTGTAGGAACATGTGAACACATCGTCTGTATCAGTGTAGGAACATGTGAACACGTGTATAAGTATAGGAACATGTGAACACATCGTCTGTATCAGTGTAGGAACATGTGAACACATGCATAAGTATAGGAACATGTGAGTACATCGTCTGTATCAGTATAGGAACATGTGAACACATTGTCTGTATCAGTGTAGGAACATGTGAACACATCGTCTGTATCAGTGTAGGAACATGTGAACACGTGTATAAGTATAGGAACATGTGAACACATCGTCTGTATCAGTATAGGAACATGTGAACACATGCATAAGTATAGGAACATGTGAGTACATCGTCTGTATCAGTATAGGAACATGTGAACACATCGTCTGTATCAGTATAGCAACATGTGAACACATCGTCTGTATCAGTGTAGGAACATGTGAACACATCGTCTGTATCAGTGTAGGAACATGTGAACACGTGTATAAGTATAGGAACATGTGATCACATCGTCTGTATCAGTATAGCAACATGTGAACACATCGTCTGTATCAGTATAGCAACATGTGAACACATCGTCTGTATCAGTGTAGGAACATGTGAACACATCGTCTGTATCAGTATAGGAACATGTGAACACGTGTATAAGTATAGGAACATGTGAGCACATCGTCTGTATCAGTATAGGAACATGTGAACACATCGTCTGTATCAGTATAGCAACATGTGAACACATGTATAAGCATAGGAACATGTGAGCACATCGACTGTATCAGTATAGGAACATGTGAACACGTGTATAAGTATAGGAACATGTGAGCACATCGTCTGTATCAGTATAGGAACATGTGAACACATCGTCTGTATCAGTATAGGAACATGTGAACACGTGTATAAGCATAGGAACATGTGAGCACATCGTCTGTATCAGTATAGGAACATGTGAACACATTGTCTGTATCAGTGTAGGAACATGTGAACACATCGTCTGTATCAGTGTAGGAACATGTGAACACGTGTATAAGCATAGGAACATGTGAGCACATCGTCTGTATCAGTATAGGAACATGTGAACACGTGTATAAGTATAGGAACATGTGAACACATCGTCTGTATAAGTATAGGAACATGTGAACACATCGTCTGTATCAGTATAGGAACATGTGAGCACATCGTCTGTATCAGTGTAGGAACATGTGAACACATCGTCTGTATCAGTATAGCAACATGTGAACAGATCGTCTGTATCAGTGTAGGAACATGTGAACACGTGTATAAGTATAGTAACATGTGAACACATCGTCTGTATCAGTATAGGAACATGTGAGCACGTGTATAAGTATAGGAACATGTGAACACATCGTCTGTATCAGTGTAGGAACATGTGAACACATCGTCTGTATCAGTGTAGGAACATGTGAACACATCGTCTGTATCAGTGTAGGAACATGTGAACAAGTGTATAAGTATAGGAACATGTGAACACATCGTCTGTATCAGTATAGGAACATGTGAGCACGTGTATAAGTATAGGAACATGTGAGCACATCGTCTGTATCAGTATAGGAACATGTGAACACATCGTCTGTATCAGTATAGGAACATGTGAACACGTGTATAAGTATAGGAACATGTGAACACATCGTCTGTATCAGTATAGGAACATGTGAGCACGTGTATAAGTATAGGAACATGTGAGCACATCGTCTGTATCAGTATAGGAACATGTGAACACATCGTCTGTATCAGTATAGGAACATGTGAACACATCGTCTGTATCAGTGTAGGAACATGTGAACACGTGTATAAGTATAGGAACATGTGAACACATCGTCTGTATCAGTATAGGAACATGTGAGCACGTGTATAAGTATAGGAACATGTGAGCACATCGTCTGTATCAGTATAGGAACATGTGAACACATCGTCTGTATCAGTATAGGAACATGTGAGCACATCGTCTGTATCAGTGTAGGAACATGTGAACACATCGTCTGTATCAGTGTAGGAACATGTGAACACGTGTATAAGTATAGGAACATGTGAACACATCGTCTGTATCAGTATAGGAACATGTGAGCACGTGTATAAGTATAGGAACATGTGAACACATCGTCTGTATCAGTGTAGGAACATGTGAACACATCGTCTGTATCAGTGTAGGAACATGTGAACACATCGTCTGTATCAGTGTAGGAACATGTGAACACGTGTATAAGTATAGGAACATGTGAGCACATCGTCTGTATCAGTATAGGAACATGTGAACACATCGTCTGTATCAGTATAGGAACATGTGAACACGTGTATAAGCATAGGAACATGTGAGCACATCGTCTGTATCAGTATAGGAACATGTGAACACATCGTCTGGATCAGTATAGGAACATGTGAACACATCGTCTGTATCAGTGTAGGAACATGTGAACACATCGTCTGTATCAGTGTAGGAACATGTGAACACGTGTATAAGTATAGGAACATGTGAGCACATCGTCTGTATCAGTATAGGAACATGTGAACACGTGTATAAGTATAGGAACATGTGAGCACATCGTCTGTATCAGTATAGGAACATGTGAACACATCGTCTGTATCAGTATAGGAACATGTGAACACATCGTCTGTATCAGTATAGGAACATGTGAGCACATCGTCTGTATCAGTATAGGAACATGTGAACACATCGTCTGTATCAGTGTAGGAACATGTGAACACGTGTATAAGTATAGGAACATGTGAGCACATCGTCTGTATCAGTATAGGAACATGTGAACACATCGTCTGTATCAGTATAGGAACATGTGAACACATCGTCTGTATCAGTGTAGGAACATGTGAACACGTGTATAAGTATAGGAACATGTGAGCACATCGTCTGTATCAGTATAGGAACATGTGAACACATCGTCTGTATCAGTATAGGAACATGTGAACACGTGTATAAGCATAGGAACATGTGAGCACATCGTCTGTATCAGTATAGGAACATGATGATGCTTATGGACAGCAGCCTTGATCACTCCCTCATACTCGTTTTGTTTCTGTGTGTTTGTTGCATCACATGTGAAGTATCTACTATTTCTTTTAATATTTTTTAAACATAAGACTCCATGGGATAAACCTTTCCATCTCCACCTGCAGCAGCTCCATTTGGAGACGCAGATGGGGGAACATGCTGGAGCTCGTCAGGCTGAGACAGCAGGGTTTCCACACTGCGCTCCCGTCCATCCACCTCATAAACATTCAGTTTATCTCAAATAAATTTGATGAGCTGCTTCTCCTCACCAGGAAAAACTCAGACTTCTGCAGACCTGCTGCATTCTGCTTCACTGAAACATGGCTGAGTACTTCATCTACCAGGGTTTCAAATCCACCGTGCAGACAACGACATGGACCTCATGGGGAAGACGAGAGGAGGCGGCATCTGTTTCTATATAAATGAAGGCTGGTGTTCAGATGTCACCGTGTTAAAGAGATCATGTAGCGCTCATGTGGCACAACGGTCTCTGTCCTCATCACAGACAGAGACGAGTCTGCTTACAGACAGGAAGTGGACCAGCTGGTCCTCTGGTACAGTCAGAACCATCTATAGCTCAAGACTCTAAAAACTGTGGACATAGCAGTGGACTTCAGGAAGAGCCTCCATCCCCCATTATAACAGAAACAGACTGCAAAGAACTACCACGTCCACAGAGAGAATCACTGGTGCTAATCTGCCCTTCATCCAGGACCTGGACTCCTCCATCCAGGACATGTGCTCCTCCATCCAGGACCTGGACTCCTCCATCCATCCAGGACCTTTACCCCTCCATCCAGGATCTGGACTCCTCCATCCAGGACATGTGCTCCTCCATCCAGGACCTGGACTCCTCCATCCATCCAGGACCTTTACCCCTCCATCCAGGATCTGGACTCCTCCATCCATCCAGGACCTGGACTCCACCATCCATCCAGGACCTTTACCCCTCCATCCAGGATCTGGACTCCTCCATCCATCCAGGACCTTTACCCCTCCATCCAGGATCTGGACTCCTCCATCCATCCAGGACCTTTACCCCTCCATCCAGGACCTGGACTCCTCCATCCATCCAGGACCTTTACCCCTCCATCCAGGACCTGGACTCCTCCATCCATCCAGGACCTTTACCCCTCCATCCAGGATCTGGACTCCTCCATCCAGGACCTTTACCCCTCCATCCAGGACCTGGACTCCTCCATCCATCCAGGACCTTTACCCCTCCATCAAGGACCTGGACTCCTCCATCCATCCAGGACCTTTACCCCTCCATCCATCCAGGACCTTTACCCCTCCATCCAGGATCTGGACTCCTCCATCCATCCAGGACCTTTACCCCTCCATCCAGGATCTGGACTCCTCCATCCATCCAGGACCTTTACCCCTCCATCCAGGACCTGGACTCCCTCCATCCAGGACCTTTACCCCTCCATCCAGGATCTGGACTCCTCCATCCATCCAGGACCTGGACTCCTCCATCCAGGACATGTGCTCCTCCATCCAGGACCTGGACTCCTCCATCCATCCAGGACCTTTACCCCTCCATCCAGGATCTGGACTCCTCCATCCATACAGGACCTGGACCCCTCCATCCATCCAGGACCTTTACCCCTCCATCCAGGATCTGGACTCCTCCATCCATCCAGGACCTTTACCCCTCCATCCAGGATCTGGACTCCTCCATCCATCCAGGACCTTTACCCCTCCATCCAGGACCTGGACTCCTCCATCCAGGACCTTTACCCCTCCATCCAGGACCTGGACTCCTCCATCCATCCAGGACCTTTACCCCTCCATCCAGGATCTGGACTCCTCCATCCATCCAGGACCTTTACCCCTCCATCCAGGACCTGGACTCCACCATCCATCCAGGACCTTTACCCCTCCATCCAGGATCTGGACTCCTCCCTACATCCAGGACCTGGACTCCTCCATCCATCCAGGACCTTTACCCCTCCATCCAGGACCTTTACCCCTCCATCCAGGACCTGGACTCCTCCATCCATCCAGGACCTTTACCCCTCCATCCCCTTCTCATCCAGGATCTCACTTCTTCTCTCCCCTCAGGATGGAGCTACAGATCACTGTAGACCAGAACCACCAGACCCATAAACAGTTTTTTCCTCCAGACCGTCTCTGTGTTAAACAAACATGTTAATAAAATAACCTGTTCTATCATTAAATAATGTTCTATACCTGCTCTGTACCACCTGACCTCAAACCACCAACTAGACTTTCATGGTGGACGATGCTGCTCATGCGTCCCGTATCTTGTGTGTTCTATGTCCATCTATAAATATGTTCCATCAAAATAAGAGCAGACATAAGAACAGAATTATCTCTCCAGTGATGGTTTCATGGCAGATGTTGGTGTGTGAAATAATTTACAGTCAAAATTACTTGGAAAATTAAACTTAAGTGCTGTTCAGTGAATCTATGATGGAGGATGAAGGTCAGTGTTTCAGAACGTGGACCTGCAGGTGATTTCAGGTGGAGGGGTTTGTTACATACCGTCACTGGGTTGGTCAGAACCTCCTTCATGTACTCAGCCACAGAAATTGGACCTGTGGCTTTTATTTTGGAGGTGAGGTATTTGAGTATGGATGGTTGAGACTTCGTGGTGTCTGAAGAAGAACCGGAGAAGAATCTGAACCAAGCTGATGTCCATTTTACTGTTAAACGCAGGAGAAAAGATGCTGCTCACACTTCAAACACCAACTTTAAAATATTTCACTTTTCTTTGATCGGAAAAACAACTAATCACAAAAATTCACACCTGAACGAAGTTTAAACAAACATCTCACTGATGATGAAGATAGGAGGTTTTTATATAATTACCGGAACCTGTTCTGTTCTTCTTACCTGCGGAAGGTGAGCAGACGGGGTGATTGAAGACTCTGCGGAGCAACAGCTGACAGACGCTCATCCCGCCTCAGCAAAGGTACACCTGTCTATCCCACCTGTCTGCGTCACACCACAGCTCGTGAGCGTGAAAATAAAAGATGCTGAAGTTAAAGCTCCGGGTCTGAAAGATGAGGACGTGATGACAGTTCATGTGTTACATGTGTTGTAAAGTTCAACAGGAAGCAGCAATTCTTCTGCCTTTTATTAGCACTTAACGTGCTTCAGCGCCGCCTGCTGGACTGGAGACTACATCAGGGTTCAGTATCTGCCCTGAGAAAACTTCCACACGGAAATCCAATTTCTCCATTAAATTGTTTAGCAGATAATGTTTAAAGCCCCCGCCCTGCCCCCCAGACCCAGAAGCAGACCACAACAGAAACCCAGGCCCAGGGCATCTGCCCCCGCCCCCCCCAGACAAGACCATCAGCAACCCCCAGTGCAGCTGTCCATCAACAGTACAGATGCCCCAGGGGGCTTGTAGCGACACCACAGGTTCGGCTGGTAACCAGCTACAACAGATACACCGGGACATGGGTCAGAGGTGTGTGATTGAGTGGGACGTGCAGCTAGAGAACCACTGCAGGTTCTCTAGCAGATCAGGGAGTTACATTAATAGGTGATCTGTGGACTGGATTTGAATACAAAATAAATAAATGATAAACCTGAAAGTAAATAGTAGTCTTCCAGAAAGTTCACATCCTGGCTGAGATCATCCCAACAGCTGAACCTGGTTTCCACATCAGACAAAATCCATGTGGGACAAACACAAAGTACAACTTGAACCTTTATTTTACAGTCTTCTTCTGCACAAACTTTTCAGTATTTTCTTCCATCTACCTGCGAATCGAAGCCTCATGAGTCACTTCAGTCTTCGCTTTGCAGATTAAAGTTCAGGCTCATCGGTGAATAAACAGTTACAGGATTTTGTCTTCTACTTATCAGGTTCAGATAGTTCCAAACCTGGACAGTTTTACAACTGTATGATTAACAACAACACAAACCAGAACCAGCTCTAGACAGAGGTGGAGATTCCTTCAGATAGCGCTGGATCAATCCTCCCAACTGATGGATCAATACAGCTTCATTATTTTTAGTGAACAACCATTCAGTGTTTCATGTTTGATCTATTTAGAATCAGGTTCAAAGTTCATGTGACTTTGGCCTGAAGGAGAAACCACATCAAATTAAATCTGGAGCTGGTTTTCATGTCACCCAGAAAACAACAACAACCCAGAAGTGATGGGAAACTTATTTATTGTGTCCTTTGCATTTACAGCTGGAATTCTGGGAATTCAAAAACAACATCTTTTCCTGTGAGCTTCTTGTAGACACCAGAGAATGTCTCCACCTGAAACACAGCAGGAAGCAGCTCATCACTTAGCAACACTTTACAACTTGACTGAGATAAAAACAGGTTAAAACATCAAATTACAAACAGAACTACTTTATTAATCCTGAACGACAGTTAGAGTGTCTGTCCCCAAGGTCAGACAGCTGAGAGGCTGAGACAGGTGGGGAGACAAGGGCCGAGGAGGAAGGGAGGACAGGGGCCGAGGAGGGCGGGAGGACAGGGGCCGAGGAGGGCGGGAGGACAGGGGCCGAGGAGGAAGGGAGGACAGGGGCCGAGAAGATTCTTACATATTGCGCCTTTAAGCATCTGAAGAGACAACTTGTGTCCTGCATGGTTTAGCTCCCCAGTCACGGCCCCAAAGGACTCTGGGAAGATGTAGGAATATACAGGACGCTCGTCCTCACCAGCCAGCAGCCGGGGACGGAGCTTCATGTCCGACATTGTGGAACGGGACTGTACGTCTCAGCTCAGAGCTACGCTCCCATACGCCACCAGGACAGAGCCAGGAGACACTCGCTGGATGTCCACGTCGGGGACAAACTGGAACCTTCTGAGTTTAAAAGGGAATTTTCCAAATTCTACAACAAGTGATTGATTTCAGCTTCATTTTACTAACTACCAGAACCAGAACCAGAACATGTTTCTGGACCTGCAGGTCCAAGTCATTAAAACATCTGAAGTTTGATTTGAAGTGCGTCAGGTCTCTGGTTCAACACATTTTAGACCTTATGATGGTCTCTGAAACCACTTGAGACCAGATGGTGTTAGTTCCTCAGATGATACGATTCTAAAAACCGTCAGTGATCTTGAATGACTTTGTTTACTGTAACCATGGTTACAACCTGCACAGCCCGACTTACTTTGTGTTCAACGTTGTTCTGCTGAGCCTTGTCCAGATGGACCTTGATGAGTCGGCTGCTGTCGAGTTTAACCCGGATTCTCTTACCCACGATCTCACTGGGGAACACCAGGTCCTCCAAGATGGCGTCATGGACAGCGGTCAGAGTACGGCTGACGGAGGAAACAGTAACAGAAATTTTTGTACAACCTGTAAACCAACTGTTTAGTTTGGGACTCAGTTCAGTAATATGTTAAGAATCTCAAGGTGAAATCAGATGTCGTAGTAACTCGTGTTCTAAGTTCCTTCAGTCATTTCTTGATAGTTCTAGTTGTGGCAGGAAGGCTCTCCTATAAAGGACCTGAACCCTCTGACTGAAGACAGACCGGAGTTTGTGATCTGGAAACACTCACCATGTTATCACATGTGATTTACAGCTACAGCTGGGTGATCATATCATCGTACTTTGTGATCACGATCATTTTCAGTTTAATCACAGTGATCAGCTGTGAGGCTATTTTCTAGATAAAACATGGAGCCGGCCCACTAGGGGGCGGTAATGCTCCCTCCACGTTGACTAAAATATTCAACAGAAACCTCAGAAAAACTGTTTTTAATGGAAGGAACTCTTTAAACTACAAGACGCATGTCACGTTGCACTTCACTACTGCAGAGAAAAAAATCCGAATGACCAAACGTGGAGCTGAAGACAGAAATAGATCCCAGTCTTTTGATCCTAGTATTCAATGCTGATAAACTTAAAAGGTGGGATATGGAATATTTTCATTAAAAGCAATATTAATAACAAAATAAAACCTCCACGGGGTGTTTAGAGGGTTGTAGAATGAAAATACAGCATTTCCTTTAAAAATTATATTTGAAATAAATTATAAAATATTAATTTTGGCGGGTACGACATTGGTATTTTGTTTACATCTACCAGCCAATAGCTGGCAGAGCAGCAGGCACCATTTTATGTTGCCTAATACCGTAAATATTCCAGCACAGTGAGGCTGGTACTGTGGAGTCTGCAGGTCAAGCAGCTGGAAGCACCGGGGACATGTGGTGATTATATACATTAGTTACTTGCTATAGGTTCCTCTGGAGTTTCTCATGTGACGAGCAGGATCTTTGTGGAAACGTTTTTATTAGCAGCTATTAGCAGCTAGCAAACACGTAGCTACATGTTGGTCAAGTGGATGAGCACTTCGGGCCACTAGTTGGACTGGACGACACACCACGGAGGACTTTATTACTTTTTTTTATTTTATTGGATAAGTGGGACGTGCAGGATGGTGTGTGGGGAGGACAGAGGATCTTAAGAGGGACTGCAGGAAGTTTTGGAGTCGCGGTACAACGATGAACTCTTTACCACAGACTGAATCAATGACTGAGCTTCAAACAAGAAGGAGCTGCTTTTATCAGTCAGTGTGTGATCAGCTGGAGAACATGATTAGTGAACTGAACTCATGATATTTTATTGTCCTGCTCAGATCGTGGATCAGAGTGGGTTTGGTGAGGAATATTGATCGACCTCAGCATCGGAGTGCGCGGGGGGGTTAACGAGCCTGGCAACCAGATGGCTAAAGGCTTTGTGCTGTGTTACGTTGTTCAAGTTCTATATACCACCTTTAAATTGTTTTGCAGTGTTTAATTCTGTAGCTACAAACTAGCTAAACAGTATTGTTATTTAATATAAAGTGTCTATGGTGTGAACAGCATATGCATATATAATATGTAGCATCACAGATAATGATTAAGTTTAAAGTTCCCAGAACACACAATTTGTTTATTTTGTATTTTTGTCATTAAAAAGACTCAGAATGTAAAAAGGTTTAACTAATATTTAGTTTTATTTTTACATTTTGAGGCGTTTAAACTGGTAATATTTTAAAAATTGTGATAAAAATTGATATCGAACGATATGAAAAAATATATCGAGATAATTTTTTGCCATATCGCCCAGGCCTATTTACAGCATTTCTAAAACTTTCCAACGTAGTTTAAAAGTCCAAGTCCAACAGACACCTTTCATTGCTAATCATGGAACAAAGAGAAAAGTCATCTGAGGTTCTGCTGGTTCTTTCACCGTGTCTCCTGCTCCACAGGTTCTAACAGCCGCTACACGATGAATCGCTGGAGGGTTACGAAAGAGCTAATCGAGACTGTAAAAACTTCAGCAGCAACTCATGAAGCAGTTTGTTTATGTTTTAAAGAACTGGATCTTCATCAGAACCACAAAAGAACTTAGTAACTATCAAAGGGGTTAACGTCAGCTAAATTTAAACATTTCTGAAGACAACTTGTGTCCTGCATGGTTTAGCTCCCCAGTCACGGCCCCAAAGGACTCTGGGAAGATGTAGGAATATACAGGACGCTCGTCCTCACCAGCCAGCAGCCGGGGACGGAGCTTCATGTCCGACATTGTGGAACGGGACTGTACGTCTCAGCTCAGAGCTACGCTCCCATACGCCACCAGGACAGAGCCAGGAGACACTCGCTGGATGTCCACGTCGGGGACAAACTTTTTCTTAGATAAAAACTGTTTACCACAAAGAGTAAAGGCCAATGTAAAGAAATGTAAATGAGAGAAGTTGTAAACAGCAAAGTGGTTCTGATCTTCTGGACCTCCAACTCAGCAGAGATCCAGTGAAACACATGAATCACCAGCGTGTGAAGAAAAGAATCAACATTTACTCACCTCCTGGGACGCTTCTGCTTATTCTTTGTGCGGCTTTTCCTGGTGGGTTTGGGCAGAATTCTCCTCTGAAAATCATCAACACTCAGTAAGTTAATGAACCCATCAGGGTCCAGCTGACTGGAGGTCATAGATCACAACTCGACAGTAACAACCTGCTTCAGTCAATTTTATTCATTTGAAGGACTTTAAAAAGAAAAAATTTAAAACATTTCCACTAACAGCTCATTCAGTTGAAGCCTTATGTCCAACTTGTGTCCTGCATGGTTTAGCTCCCCAGTCACGGCCCCAAAGGACTCTGGGAAGATGTAGGAATATACAGGACGCTCGTCCTCACCAGCCAGCAGCCGGGGACGGAGCTTCATGTCCGACATTGTGGAACGGGACTGTACGTCTCAGCTCAGAGCTACGCTCCCATACGCCACCAGGACAGAGCCAGGAGACACTCGCTGGATGTCCACGTCGGGGACAAACTGACACTCAGTTAACACACGGGCTTTTAATGTGAAGGTCTGCTAACAGGATCTTGTACAGTTCATTACAAATCACAGGTTGTAATAATTAAAGCTTCATGCCTCCAGGAGTCCAACCAAACTGAAGGATTACAAATCAAAGTGTCCCGTCACTACTTGTCTGTTTAATGAATCTCTTTAATATCACAACAATAATTATCTGTTTCTGGTTTTGTGTTTGACAATAATTCTCTCAGTATTTCACATCTTCGTCTCAGACCGTTTTATAACCTCTCCAACTATCATCTTCTCCCTGATCTGTTAAACACAGGTGGAGTTCATGGTGCAGCTCAGATAATTCACCACTAGGTGTCCTCGTTGCTACTCAAATTCATCAAACCACATCCTAAAAAGATCAGGATGCACCCAGTTTTACACTAGTACCCTACTCAACTTTACTTCAGTGTTTCTTTAGATTTCAGTCAACTACATTTTATAGAGCTCTTATTCTGAAGGGATGGACAGATGATTGCAACATTGTTTTGACCTTCATCATTACTTCACTTTCTCTGGACGTCCTCCAGGGATTCATCAGAACATTCAGTAATCCCTGTTCTTAGAACGTTCTGCCTCAGCTGTCATGTTCTCCAGCTCAATATAATTTACACTCAGTGCAGAACAAATCTAACCTGAGAAGTGATTCTGTTATGGAGAACATAGTCCCTGCAGAGACGTGTTCTCCTGTGAACTGTCTACACACCTGCTGTGAGTGACGATCACCTCAGACACAAGAAGCGTTTTAAAGCAGCTAATAAACGAGGTCTCAAGGTGCGTTCACAGCGGCCCAAACGTCAGCGTCAGGACTACATGTAAAGTCATGTTTGAGTCCGTCAGAGTCCCTGCGGCGCTCTGTGAGCGTCGGCAGCGTCAACTATTCAAGCTATTCCTGTGCGAGCAACGCAGAAGTTCAGCTAGCTGAAGTATTGAGTCTTGAAGCGGCACGTTAACCAATCAGAGCGTCTCATTGTAGTGATGTCATTAGCGACGTCACTGTACGAAACCTGAATGAAGCGGGAGCAAGAAAAACATTTTAACAATGGAAGACAAGCTTATCGCTGATGGACCCGACATCGTCTAGCTTTATTAAGTTAATAAAGTCAAGCCACTCTCTCGATATGATCCGCCATAGTTCAGAACATTCAACAACAGAGGAAGCCCCGCCTACACTCTGTTTTGCTCAGAAGTGGCAGGCGTTACATGCGTTGTGAGCGTTACTTGATGCTTACAGAGTGTGCAGTGTGAAAGAACCATCAGTGTTATACTTTCCAACTACTGGAATCAGTCAGAGGTTCAGTGACTGGTCTCCACTCAGAGGGGACAGCTGACTGTCCCAGGGTCCAACCAAACCCTCCTCTGAGGTTGTCTCCATCTCCCTGGGAGGTTGCTGCTCGTTCACACCAATAAAAACTAAAGAAATAAATCTTCAGATTAACACCTACCCATGTGTAGAATAACTCACCTGTGCAATGAAAACCACATGCTTTCCACTGAACTTCTTCTCCAGCTCCCTCACCAGACGCACCTGAATCTTCTGGAAGGATTTGAGCTGAGGAACAGGCACGAAGATGATGATAGCTTTCCTGCTACCACCAACCTCAATTTCCTGAACCAAACAAACAAACACACAGAAAGGATTTGAAATTTTAGAAGTCACAGATAAGTTAGTGGAGATTCTCCACAGACTAGAACATGCAATCCCAAGAGTTTCACAAAACACGACAGTTATCACCACGTAATAACATCTGGATTTGTGTCCTGCATGGTTTAGCTCCCCAGTCACGGCCCCAAAGGACTCTGGGAAGATGTAGGAATATACAGGACGCTCGTCCTCACCAGCCAGCAGCCGGGGACGGAGCTTCATGTCCGACATTGTGGAACGGGACTGTACGTCTCAGCTCAGAGCTACGCTCCCATACGCCACCAGGACAGAGCCAGGAGACACTCGCTGGATGTCCATGTCGGGGACAAAGTCCGTGTCACATTTTTATACACGTGTAATAAAACCTGAATAAAGACATGATGGCAGGTTGATATGAAGACCCACCTTTGCTGCTGTGATGTTCAGCTCTCTCAGCTGAGCCTTCAGATCAGAGTTCATCTCCAGCTCCAGCAGAGCCTGAAGGAAGGTCACATCAAATCAACATCAGCTTTTCTGAACACTCATTCAGTTCCTGGTTGAAAGGAACCCCGGATATCAAGACCTAATAAAACACCATTTTTCTCTTGAACCAAAATATGTTGTGAAAAACACTGTGTATAATATTTAGTACATATTTTGACCTGCGTATGATGCCATGTTTTACACATGCAATGCACTCTGGGGTGGATGACGTATATCGGTTGACATTAGTGTTTGTTTACGTGCTCACAGTAGGAATTATTAAGCAAAATGCCACATTGCGCTGCTTTCTGGATGCAATTTCCAGTCAAAAGGGAACAAGGGGACTGATGTGAGTTTACAAAGCTTTTCTACGGACAGGAAGAGGAGAAAGCAGTGGGAAGATGCTTGTGGACGGACAACTTGCCAAAGATCCATGGCTGTGTTCCCGACATTTTTCTCACTGGAGCGGCTGGGTATAAACGAAGACTGAAACTAAATGCTTTTACAACCACTTCCCACACAAGGAGCCTAAAAGAAAGTGAAATCTGCAGTAAAAAGCGCAAAAGACAAGAGACGCTGGGCGGTCTCCTGAGCAGACAACCCACTCCTGCAGTTGCAACTTCTGTCATGTTAGGCAAACCATCGTACACGCCACTTGTCACAGATGAAGTCTGATAATTCACCTCTCCAGTCAGGAAAGAAATCAGTAAATGTAACAATACAATGTTCTCCATATCTGACCGATGCTGATGGACCACGCTTACACAGAGAAACATCTATGAAGCACACAACAGCTCTGGATGCTAATAATCTCCAAAATTATTGATTGATTAATTTTGATCACACGACAGCTTACCGTGAACTTCTGACAGAAACGGGAGCTCTTGACAAAAGCTCTCCCTCTCAGCATTTGCTGCACATGCATCACCGGTTTCATCCCGCCCTACTTGTGCTTCATTTTGATGCTGGTTTTGTGAAAAATTGTCAGTGCTTTCCTCCTCATTAATGTTTCACTCGAGTTCAAATAGAAAAGGCTGAAGAGACGACATGTTTATGCTGCTAAACAGTCACAACAGGGTCCTGAATCCAGCCAGTGCAACCATATAACATCACTACCCAGAGTGCATTGTGATGCTAACAACAATGGCAACCTACAAATTAAACTATTTTTTTCAAATTTTATAAAAACAAAGACATCAAGAAGGTTTTTATATCACTTTATTATAACTTATCCTAACATTTATCTTTTAAGAACTACAAGTCTTTGTAGCCGGGGTTCCTGGTTAATCATCATCATCTTTATTTATAAAGCACGTTTAAAACGGCGACAACGCCAACCAAAGTGTGTCTGGTTGCTGTGGATCTCTGACAGCATTTCAATGTTTTCACAGTAACATCTAGCATGTTTATTTCTAAAATATACCGGGACATCTTACCTGGGAGATCCCAGACTCGAACTCGTCCGGCTTCTCGCCATTAGGCTTCACTATCTTGGCGCTGGTACTGAACATGGCCTTTGTCTCTATTTGGACACAGAAAATAACATTATTTATACATGCGACTTCATACTAACCCAACAAATTACACAGGAATCTGTGAGATCGAGCCGAATGGACGAGCACACGTTAAAAACTAGAAGACTTCCTATGAAACGTGGTTTCAGAAGGTCTCAGTAAATTACATGAACTCGGACTAAACAGATTCAATCAGGTTATTGAGTTCGTCGAGTAAAAACAGCGGTCAGTATCATAGGACAGACAGGTACAGAGTTCAAGTCCTTTTCTCATGTTCTCCTGTAGCTGCTCACGGAACACACGCACGGCCTGGCTGTTCCGCTACCACAGACCCAGAGCTAAACACACTTTAAATACTACCAACACAGACCCATCCGCTAACCCCGAACAGATAATCTGAAGAATCAAAGGTTAAACACGAGTCTCCGTGTGTTAACTGGACAAATAATGTGGTAAAAGGACATTTTTTAAGAAAAGCTGTGCTCTGAAAACTAGCACGACTGACCTGTAATAACGACGGCCAACGAAAAGACCGAATTATCGCGAGAGCAGAAGTTATCCAATCGGAACATGATTTTACATTATCGCGAGAGTTTCTGTCGTTTAATCAAAAGGTAAGAATTTTTATCGCGAGAGTTTGGGGGTTTGAATACTTCTGGTGAACAAATATGGTTACATTCCCCCACATAACTTTGGCAAATGAGGGTTAAATGTCATCAAATTCACAGGACGAACTCAGTAAAATAACAGTAAAAAAATTCCAGATAAACACATTTATTCCCAGCTGAACTATTCTGTTCCCCCCCTCATCTCCTGTAGCTGTAGACAGGAAGGTTCTCCTGTAGAGGGTTCTAGCTGTGGACAGGAAGGTTCTCCTGTAGAGGGTTCTAGCTGTAGACAGGAAGGATCTCCTGTAGAGGGTTCTAGCTGTGGACGGGGAGGTTCTCCTGTAGAGGGTTCGAGCTGTGGACAGGAAGGATCTCCTGTAGAGGGTTCTAGCTGTAGACGTGAAGGATCTCCTGTTGAGGGTTCTAGCTGTAGACAGGAAGGTTCTCCTGTAGAGGGTTCTAGCTGTAGACAGGAAGGATCTCCTGTAGAGGGTTCTAGCTGTGGACGGGGAGGTTCTCCTGTAGAGGGTTCTAGCTGTAGACGTGAAGGATCCTCCTGTAGAAGGTTCTAGCTGTGGACGGGGAGGTTCTCCTGTAGAGGGTTCTAGCTGTAGACAGGAAGGATCTCCTGTAGAGGGTTCTAGCTGTGGACGGGAAGGATCTCCTGTAGAGGGTTCTAGCTGTGGACAGGAAGGATCTCCTGTAGAGGGTTCTAGCTGTAGACGTGAAGGATCTCCTGTAGAGGGTTCTAGCTGTGGACAGGAAGGTTCTCCTGTAGAGGGTTCTAGCTGTAGACAGGAAGGTTCTCCTGTAGAGGGTTCTAGCTGTAGACAGGAAGGATCTCCTGTAGTGGGTTCTAGCTGTGGACAGGAAGGTTCTCCTGCAGAGGGTTCTACCTGTAGACAGGAAGGTTTTCCTGTAGAGGGTTCTAGCTGTAGACAGGAAGGTTCTCCTGTAGAGGGTTCTAGCTGTGGACAGGAAGGATCTCCTGTAGTGGGTTCTAGCTGTGGACAGGAAGGTTCTCCTGTAGAGGGTTCTAGCTGTGGACAGGAAGGATCTCCTGTAGTAAGGTTCTCCTGTAGAGGGTTCTAGCTGTAGACAGGAAGGTTCTCCTGTAGAGGGTTCTAGCTGTGGACAGGAAGGTTCTCCTGTAGAGGGTTCTAGCTGTGGACAGGAAGGATCTCCTGTAGTGGGTTCTAGCTGTAGACGGGAAGGTTCTCCTGTAGAGGGTTCTAGCTGTAGACGGGAAGGATCTCCTGTAGAGGGTTCTAGCTGTGGACAGGAAGGTTCTCCTGTAGAGGGTTCTAGCTGTAGACAGGAAGGTTCTCCTGTAGAGGGTTCTAGCTGTGGACAGGAGGGATCTCCTGTAGAGGGTTATAGCTGTGGACGGGGAGGCTCTCCTGTAGAGGGTTCGAGCTGTAGACAGGAAGGATCTCCTGTAGAGGGTTCTAGCTGTAGACAGGAAGGATCTCCTGTAGAGGGTTCTAGCTGTGGACAGGAAGGATCTCCTGTAGAGGGTTCTAGCTGTGGACAGGAAGGTTCTCCTGTAGAGGGTTCTAGCTGTAGACAGGAAGGATCTCCTGTAGAGGGTTCTAGCTGTAGACAGGAAGGATCTCCTGTAGTGGGTTCTAGCTGTGGACAGGAAGGTTCTCCTGTAGAGGGTTCTAGCTGTAGACAGGAAGGATCTCCTGTAGAGGGTTCTAGCTGTGGACAGGAAGGTTCTCCTGTAGAGGGTTCTAGCTGTGTAGCTGTGGACAGGAAGGTTCTCCTGTTGAGGGTTCTAGCTGTAGACGGGAAGGTTCTCCTGTAGAGGGTTCTAGCTGTAGACAGGAAGGATCTCCTGTAGAGGGTTCTAGCTGTAGACGGGAAGGTTCTCCTGTAGAGGGTTCTAGCTGTGGACAGGAAGGTTCTCCTGTAGTGGTCTGTGTTGGATCTGTTGTTGAGTTACTGTGTTGTGATGAGGATGATGAGGGTTTTCAGTCATGTTCTTCATCCTCCTTTGGACAATCAAATAAGGAGGATCCAGATCAAAACCAGAACAGAACCATTTTTTTTTATCAGTTTGTTCAGTCCAGTCAGACACAATGAGACTCGATCAGACACGATGGCGTATTGTGGACATTCTGCTGTCAGAAACAAAGACAGGACCAGGACCAGGACCAGGACCAGGAGCAGTTTGGAATGAATCCAGACCAACAATTATCTGCTTTCTCAGTCAAAGTGTAAAACAGTTGTGGACTTAGTCTAGTTCTGATTCCCTGGTTCAGTTTTCATCAAATCCATCTCAGCAGGTTTTAATATTCAAACCCAGCAGGTAGTTCCTGCTCCGGACAGCAGGGGGCGGTCTGAGCTCAGGAATGAGCAGCATATTTTATGCAGGCAGCACAAAAAGTCTTTGATTTCAAAGTTCCTCGCTTAATTTAAATGTTGTTGCATCAACATATCAGACAGTGACACTCTGATTTTTTTAAACATGTGAAGTACATGTTCAGAAAGATCATGGAACCAGAACTCAGACCCCAGCAGCACAAAAACATTTGAAAAACACCAAAAATAGGCCAGAAAGGTTTGAAACATTTTAACAGCCACATATAAACGTTTCCTCTGAAACTTTTAGAAGTTACAACTATTTTATATAAAGTCTCATTTCAGGAGCTCAAAAGTAACTGAACAAATAAACATGAGCATAAATAACATGTTCATGTTTAATACTTTATTGAGAATCCTTTACAGACGATGTCTGTCTGAAGTCTGGAACTCATGGACATCACCAGATTCTGGGACGCGCCAAGTCTTTACTGTCTTCACTTGTTGCTGTTTGTGGGTCTTTCTGTCTTCAGGAAGTGCTGGATCAGGTTGAGATCAGCTGATTGTCTTGCCCATAGCACAATATTCTACTTCTTTACCTTCAGAACCTTCTGGGTTGTTTTCACAGTATGTTTTGGGTCGTTGTCCATCTGGACTGTGAAGCCTCGTCCAATCAGTTTTGCTGCATTAGTCTGAATCTGAGCAGAAAGTCGACTTCAGAATTCATCGGCTCCAAAGTTTGTCATTCCAACTCAGTCCAGGTTCTCTTCCCTCTGCACCATGTGGAACATGATTAAAATCCAGGTTCTCTTCCCTCTGCACCATGTGGAACATGATTTAAGTCCAGGTTCTCTTCCCTCTGCACCATGTGGAACATGATTAAAGTCCAGGTTCTCTTCCCTCTGCACCATGTGGAACATGATTTAAGTTCAGGTTCTCTTCCCTCTGCACCATGTGGAACATGATTAAAATCCAGGTTCTCTTCCCTCTGCACCATGTGGAACATGATTAAAGTTCAGGTTCTCTTCCCTCTGCACCATGTGGAACATGATTAAAATCCAGGTTCTCTTCCCTCTGCACCATGTGGAACATGATTTAAGTTCAGGTTCTCTTCCCTCTGCACCATGTGGAACATGATTTAAGTCCAGGTTCTCTTCCCTCTGCACCATGTGGAACATGATTTAAGTTCAGGTTCTCTTCCCTCTGCACCATGTGGAACATGATTAAAATCCAGGTTCTCTTCCCTCTGCACCATGTGGAACATGATTAAAATCCAGGTTCTCTTCCCTCTGCACCATGTGGAACATGATTAAAATCCAGGTTCTCTTCCCTCTGCACCATGTGGAACATGATTTAAGTTCAGGTTCTCTTCCCTCTGCACCATGTGGAACATGATTAAAATCCAGGTTCTCTTCCCTCTGCACCATGTGGAACATGATTAAAATCCAGGTTCTCTTCCCTCTGCACCATGTGGAACATGATTTAAGTCCAGGTTCTCTTCCCTCTGCACCATGTGGAACATGATTTAAGTTCAGGTTCTCTTCCCTCTGCACCATGTGGAACATGATTTAAGTCCAGGTTCTCTTCCCTCTGCACCATGTGGAACATGATTAAAATCCAGGTTCTCTTCCCTCTGCACCATGTGGAACATGATTAAAATCCAGGTTCTCTTCCCTCTGCACCATGTGGAACATGATTTAAGTTCAGGTTCTCTTCCCTCTGCACCATGTGGAACATGATTAAAATCCAGGTTCTCTTCCCTCTGCACCATGTGGAACATGATTAAAATCCAGGTTCTCTTCCCTCTGCACCATGTGGAACATGATTTAAGTTCAGGTTCTCTTCCCTCTGCACCATGTGGAACATGATTAAAATCCAGGTTCTCTTCCCTCTGCACCATGTGGAACATGATTTAAGTCCAGGTTCTCTTCCCTCTGCACCATGTGGAACATGATTTAAGTTCAGGTTCTCTTCCCTCTGCACCATGTGGAACATGATTTAAGTCCAGGTTCTCTTCCCTCTGCACCATGTGGAACATGATTAAAGTCCAGGTTCTCTTCCCTCTGCACCATGTGGAACATGATTAAAATCCAGGTTCTCTTCCCTCTGCACCATGTGGAACATGAATAAAGTTCAGGTTCTCTTCCCTCTGCACCATGTGGAACATGATTTAAGTTCAGGTTCTCTTCCCTCTGCACCATGTGGAACATGATTAAAATCCAGGTTCTCTTCCCTCTGCACCATGTGGAACATGATTTAAGTTCAGGTTCTCTTCCCTCTGCACCATGTGGAACATGATT
>SSNP01000116.1:66133-77204 GCA_006937955.1 Pachypanchax playfairii | reverse complement strand
CAGGTTCTCTTCCCTCTGCACCATGTGGAACATGATTAAAATCCAGGTTCTCTTCCCTCTGCACCATGTGGAACATGATTAAAATCCAGGTTCTCTTCCCTCTGCACCATGTGGAACATGATTTAAGTTCAGGTTCTCTTCCCTCTGCACCATGTGGAACATGATTAAAATCCAGGTTCTCTTCCCTCTGCACCATGTGGAACATGATTTAAGTCCAGGTTCTCTTCCCTCTGCACCATGTGGAACATGATTTAAGTCCAGGTTCTCTTCCCTCTGCACCATGTGGAACATGATTTAAGTTCAGGTTCTCTTCCCTACATGTGGAACATACATGAATTTAGGCTATTTATTCTGCATGATTTTTTTCCTCTAAATGTCTCGACAGGAACTAAAACCTGGAGTAACGTGCGTGACGATCGCACGCGTGGAGCTGCGCACACTGCGTGGAAAACGGCGCAGTCTTTGTGCGCGAGGCCTCCGTTCATCATGTTGCAGAAGAAATTGGTTCCGTTTCTGATCTAGAAATATAAAGAATGAGAACTTCCTGAACCTGATGACATTAGTTCTGTCCTGGTTTCAGACCTGCGGCCTCACGAAGTTTATATTTAAATAACGTTATTTAACGGATTTTTGCCGTGACGTAACTGACGTTTGGAGGAAAACTGGATTTTTTTTTTTATTAAGAAGTTTTAGCAGAAGAAAGTGCTTGTGTTCTTCTGTTCTGTCTGAATCAGGAACCATTCATCTCTTCATCTTTTCATCATGCTGCTCCGTGTTGACTCTCGGACCCGCCTCCGTCCGTCTTAACGACCTGTGAGCCGTTAAAAGGTCTCAGTCCGTCTGGATGTTCTTTTCCGGTCACCCGAACATTTAACAACATTCATGGACCAAAACCCGCCGCATTCTGCTCCTCATTAAAGAACTATCCCGAACTCTTACTCGGAACATTCCAGACTCGTTCCTTTATTTTGAATTCCGCGTGATGCCCTCCGGTACCAACTCAAGGACGGGTTTCTCTGTGCGTGACATCCTGGATCTTCCGAACCCACTGGAAAGACGCGGGTCCGGAAGCGAGGAACAGAAGTCCAAAGTGGCCCCGGCCTCGGTTCCAGGCCCGGACACCGCGCAGAAACTGGGATTAAGATGTGAACGCGGCGCTGGAAGCTGGAGCCGGTGGAGCCGCGCGTCCGGTAACCGTTTTGATTCAGTGTCTTTCAAAAGCCTGAAAATATTTAAGATTTTGAGATTTAAAAATATTTTCCAAACCGCTGACCGCAAAATCAGATGCTTTAAGCTCGCGCAGGTTCGTGGGTTTTTTAAAAACTGGTTGCGATTATCTTTATTGATTTTATTATAAAAAAGCATCATCAGTTTAAATCAATGAACTCTGAACGTCATGTTTTTAACTGATGAAATAATCAGCTGATTATCAGTCACGTTCTGACTTAAAATCCAAACTGTTTGAAGTTTGGTTCCGGTCCATCGTCTCCACTTAGACCCTGAGGGGTAAAGTCTTTCTGTGGTATTTTATTTTAACACGAGTTCTTACAGTAATCAGATTACTTGTCCTTTTGTTCTGTAGTTCATGTTCTACCCTCAGACTTCGAAACCCAACATAAATCCAGTTCAGATGAGTTCCGATGCGGTTCAACACCGAAGAGCCGCGGCAGGAAGCGGCGCGTGCTTTTCTCCAAAGCGCAGACCTTCGAGCTCGAGCGCCGCTTCCGGCAACAGCGTTACCTGTCTGTTCCGGAGAGGGAGCACCTAGCAGGCCTGATCCGCCTCACCCCGAACCAGGTGAAGATCTGGTTCCAGAACCACCGCTACAAGATGAAGCGCGCTCGCGTCGAGCGCCGCCAGGAGGCGCTCCAGCTGCTCCCGGCCCGTCGCATCACCATCCCGGTGCTGATGCGGGAAGGAAAGCCCTGCGAGCCGGTGGAAGCGATGCTCGGGTCCGGTATCAGCCTGCCTCTGTGTACCTACTCCCCACTGCTGCACGCTGTGTGCGGTCCGGAGCAGCCCGGGCTGCTGCAGACGAACCCAGGAGCGCCGCCGCTGGCGCACATTTACCCGTGGAGCTGGTGAGGCCCGAGTAAGGACGGTAACGGGAGCATCAGCTCCAGGTAAAGACTCACCTTCAGACCACGTGTTCGGTCCTTAAATACGTTTTTTCCTTCTCAGAATTATGAAAGGGAATTTTTGTTGGATTCAAGGATTTTGTTGTGGTGGTTTTGTTTTACTTCCAGACTGAAAAGGACCATTTTAGAAAAATGATCAAGTTCCCGCTTTTCTCGTCTGGAAGCATCTTGAATGTTTTGACACGATGTTGGTGAAAATCTACAGAAGCTGAAGTGGATCTGATCCCAGATCAGATGACAGCAGCGCAGTGCTGGATTTGTTTGATTGATGTGAGATATTTATTTATCATGTTGACACGTGACTCGCTCTGTATTAACTGGATATTGATGATGTGAATAAACGCTGGACCTTAAAATTCGTTTTATGTTTTTAACAAAACCCGAAGAAAAAAATGAAAAAATTATTTTATAATATAAAAGTATCTTATAACTCAAAATGAAAATAAAAAACAACTAATAACTCATTTTCACTCCAGATACATGAGAAATATAGTGATATAATTGTTACAGAGACGTGTGTTCTGTGGTGGTGTGTGTGTGTGTGTGTGGGGGGGGGGGGGATAACAAGTTTCATATGAACAAGGTGTAAAAACTTCCATCCACTGACAGACTGTCATGAAGTTTTAATTAAATAAGCATTTTCCAATCTGTAAATAGACAAACATAAGCAACACTGTTATTATTATTTATTAAAAATGCAGATATTTAAATGTGTTTATCTTGATTTTGTGTTGTTGTGTTTAAAGTTTGTTTAGAGAATCTGATTCAGATCAAATCCCAATAAAACAATTTCATCAATAGAATCAAATGATTTTATACTGCAGGAAAAGCAAAACTGAAAAATAACAACAAACAACTTTATTCACTAAACACGCGCGCGCGCACGCGCGCAAATAGACACACACACACACAGAAATACACTATAAAAACCAAACTGATCATTTTTACAACAGATACTGTACATAAAACATTCAGATTAAATTACTTTTAAGTGCGAGCTTGTTATAATTTTTGTTATATGTCTGAGTTTAATCTCCCGGGAGATTTATTATCAGTCTTCGGTTTTTATTTCCTGTTAACCCATCAGCACAGATTATCAGGCTGGATTAGGACCCCCCAGAAACCTGGTGCATCAGAGTATCATGACAGGAGAATTAACACACACACGTTAAATGAATCATAACCTGAAATTGTCACTTTTCCACATACAACGTACATACGTACTGAACTGAACACCTCCAGGATTTACAGTATGTTCACAACATTTTTGCATTGTAGTACAAATGTATATTGTTTTTTGTAGATATTAATTTATTATATCGTATCTGTATACAACAGCTCTTCAGTACATATTTTGTTGCTGCTGTTCTTTGCAGTTCTGGTTAGATGCTAATACCTTGTACCTTGCATGTGTAATCTAATCTAATCTAAATTACAGAATCTGAGCTATGTCATTCTCCACCGCTCATGGTTGAGACTCAGACTGCAGGACCTCCAGCCTGAACGCGGCATGTTCCTGCACACTATTCCAGCCTTTTGGTTTTGGTGCACCATCTACCTGCCTGCACCTTATTGCTGTTATGACCTCTGTGCTGTCCGTCAGTCCAGCCTTCTTTAGCCACCACTAAGACTTGGTGATAACATGTAGCTTCTTTTGCATTTTAAATATTTTTAAAATAACCTTGAAATTATTTACTTCACTAAGTTTAATAAACAGATCAGTTTTATCACAAATCACACAAAATAATAATATACATTATATCACGTTTTATTTTCTCTGGAACATGTTGTATGTATTTTCTTTTTACTGCTCAGTATTACTCTATAGTGTTACATGTTAATGAATCTATTCTTGATTTATTTCTTAAAGAGTTCCTTCCATTAAAAACCTATTCTGAGGTTTCTGTTGAATATTTTAGCTCCACAGGTGTTCTTACCTTCATAGTGGGTGAAAACAGGTCAACAACTTCTCTTTCAGTTTTAATCTCTCAAACTACGCAGGTGGTGATAAAACCAGAGTTCTCCTGAGTTCTAACGGCCTGTATCTGTTTCATCACAACTCCTTTGTTCGTTAGTATTCATCAGCTCCTGCAGTTGAAACCACACCTAGCATGCTGCTGGCTAAAAGCTGTTAGCATAACGTAGCAAACAGGAAGAGAGTATGTCTCACGTTACCATGCACAGCGGGGCAGAAAACAGTATTCTTTGCTCTCATAGGCTAGTTTGTTAGCCAATCAGAGTCCAGCAAATTTGAATAATGAAAATGAACGAGCTGCTGCTCGAGCCGTATGGAACCAGCCAAACTTTGATGCAGACAGATTGAAAGGTCTGTTAATCAGTGTTTCCTGATGTTTTTTTAGATATAAAATATTTCATATTACTGGTTAATACTTAAGAAATAACCACAAAGTCATGAATGTGTATGAAATGGTCTCTTTAAGAGATTTTATTTCAGATGCTGTTCCCAAACCAGTCAGCAGGGGGCAGTACTGATCAGTACATTTTATTTATTTTAATGTGTAACGTATTATTTGACAGGGCCATTGCAATTCAACATTACAAAACAGGCTTGTAACTGATAGGATGCAAAAAGAGTTTATAGCTAAAGTTAATTTTCAGTTCCAGTCCTTGGTTGGTTCTACACAACATTAACATCTTACATTTGATCCTAATAACTTGTTATACAACAAATAACATCCAACCAGACTTGGAATTTAAAAAGAGTTTTTAATAATAATAAAGTGCTTTGAGAAGTAAATGATAACAGGGTGAAATATGTAAGTGTCCTAGTCAATATTTCATTTAACACATTTAAATTGATCAGAAAATCAATCTGACCACTCTGGTTTATAAAACACTAACACCTTCACAATCCCCTCAATTCATCTGAGAACTTGTTTAGTTCAAGTCTTTAAATTCCTCAGAAAGTTTCCCAAAAACAAAAAACAAACAAAAAAACTCAACTTTCTACTGCAGAGCTGCAGACACTAAACAACAGGGGGCGCTGTGGGACCAAATCCCCGAGGACTGAATCTCGCATGTAATTTAAACACTTTCTGTTCACAGGAAATGACCTTTGTTGATGTAACCAGGGGAAAGATGTTGTTGTGAACTTATTCATAAAGATAAATGATTTATTTCAGGTTATGCTGGAGGGTCACACTTGGGATCACTAAGACACAGAAGTTAAATCATTTATCAGACATTAATTCTAGAGATTTTTGTCCATGAATCACCAATTCCATTTAAACAATCTGGTGTTAAATCTAATTCTATTCAAACATACATCATGAACCCCTATTAAAAATAATACATCCTTTATTCATCCTCATCTATGAGGAGCAGATGGCAGCCATGTTGTACAATCAGTCCCTCGCCCAAAGACCCAAAAACCCTTGACCGGGACTCAGGATGGAACCCTGATAAGAGGACAATGTCCTTCTCAATAAGACGACAGCTGCACTGACGTTCCAATAAGTCAGTGTTTCTTCATTCTAGATGGTTCTACCTGTAGACAGGATGGATCTCCTGTAGAGGGTTCTAGCTGTAGACGGGAAGGATCTCCTGTAGAGGGTTCTAGCTGTAGACAGGAAGGATCTCCTGTAGAAGGTTCTAGCTGTGGACAGGAAGGATCTCCTGTAGAGGGTTCTAGCTGTAGACAGGAAGGATCTCCTGTAGAGGGTGTGTAGCTGTGGACAGGAAGGATCTCCTGTAGAGAGTTCTAGCTGTGGACGGGACGCATCTCCTGTAGAGGGTTCTAGCTCTGGACAGGAAGGATCTCCTGTAGAGGGTTCTAGCTGTGGACGGAAAGGATCTCCTGTAGAGGGTTCTAGCTCTGGACAGGAAGGATCTCCTGTAGAGGGTTCTACCTGTAGACAGGATGGATCTCCTGTAGAGGGTTCTAGCTGTGGACAGGAAGGATCTCCTGTAGAGGGTTCTAGCTCTGGACAGGAAGGATCTCCTGTAGAGGGTTCTACCTGTAGACAGGATGGATCTCCTGTAGAGGGTTCTAGCTGTAGACAGGAAGGTTCTCCTGTAGTGGGTTCTAGCTGTAGACAGGAAGGATCTCCTGTAGAGGGTTCTAGCTGTGGACAGAAAGGATCTCCTGTAGAGGGTTCTAGCTGTGGACAGGAAGGATCTCCTGTAGAGGGTTCTACCTGTAGACAGGATGGATCTCCTGTAGAGGGTTCTAGCTCTGGACAGGAAGGATCTCCTGTAGAGGGTTCTAGCTGTAGACAGGAAGGTTCTCCTGTAGTGGGTTCTAGCTGTAGACAGGAAGGATCTCCTGTAGAGGGTTCTACCTGTAGACAGGATGGATCTCCTGTAGAGGGTTCTAGCTGTAGACGGGAAGGATCTCCTGTAGAGGGTTCTAGCTGTAGACAGGAAGGATCTCCTGTAGAGGGTTCTAGCTCTGGACAGGAAGGATCTCCTGTAGAGGGTTCTAGCTGTGGACGGAAAGGATCTCCTGTAGAGGGTTCTAGCTCTGGACAGGAAGGATCTCCTGTAGAGGGTTCTACCTGTAGACAGGAAGGATCTCCTGTAGAGGGTTCTAGCTCTGGACAGGAAGGATCTCCTGTAGAGGGTTCTAGCTGTGGACGGGAAGGATCTCCTGTAGAGGGTTCTAGCTCTGGACAGGAAGGATCTCCTGTAGAGGGTTCTACCTGTAGACAGGATGGATCTCCTGTAGAGGGTTCTAGCTGTAGACAGGAAGGATCTCCTGTAGAGGGTTCTACCTGTAGACAGGATGGATCTCCTGTAGAGGGTTCTAGCTGTAGACGGGAAGGATCTCCTGTAGAGGGTTCTAGCTCTGGACAGGAAGGATCTCCTGTAGAGGGTTCTAGCTGTGGACGGAAAGGATCTCCTGTAGAGGGTTCTAGCTGTGGACAGGAAGGATCTCCTGTAGAGGGTTCTAGCTGTAGACAGGAAGGATCTCCTGTAGAGGGTTCTACCTGTAGACAGGAAGGATCTCCTGTAGAGGGTTCTAGCTGTAGACGGGAAGGATCTCCTGTAGAGGGTTCTAGCTGTAGACAGGAAGGATCTCCTGTAGCGGGTTCTAGCTGTGGACAGGAAGGATCTCCTGTAGAGGGTTCTACCTCTGGACAGGAAGGATCTCCTGTAGAGGGTTCTACCTGTAGACAGGATGGATCTCCTGTAGAGGGTTCTAGCTCTGGACAGGAAGGATCTCCTGTAGAGGGTTCTAGCTGTAGACAGGAAGGATCTCCTGTAGAGGGCTCTAGCTGTAGACACGAAGGATCTCCAGTAGAGGGTTCTAGCTGTGGCCAGGACGGATCTCCTGTAGAGGGTTCTAGCTGTGGACAGGAAGGTTCTCCAGTAGAGGGTTCTAGCTGTGGACAGGAAGGTTCTCCAGTAGAGGGTTCTAGCTGTGGACAGGAAGGATCTCCTGTAGAGGGTTCTAGCTGTAGACGGGAAGGATCTCCTGTAGAGGGTTCTAGCTGTAGACAGGAAGGATCTCCTGTAGAGGGTTCTAGCTCTGGACAGGAAGGATCTCCTGTAGAGGGTTCTAGCTGTGGACGGAAAGGATCTCCTGTAGAGGGTTCTAGCTCTGGACAGGAAGGATCTCCTGTAGAGGGTTCTAGCTCTAGACAGGAAGGATCTCCTGTAGAGGGTTCTACCTGTAGACAGGATGGATCTCCTGTAGAGGGTTCTAGCTGTAGACGGGAAGGATCTCCTGTAGAGGGTTCTAGCTGTAGACAGGAAGGATCTCCTGTAGAGGGTTCTAGCTGTGGACAGGAAGGTTCTCCTGTAGAAGGTTCTAGCTGTGGACAGGAAGGATCTCCTGTAGAGGGTTCTAGCTGTAGACAGGAAGGATCTCCTGTAGAGGGTTCTAGCTGTGGACAGGAAGGTTCTCCAGTAGAGGGTTCTAGCTGTGGACAGGAAGGATCTCCTGTAGAGGGTTCTAGCTGTAGACAGGAAGGATCTCCTGTAGAGGCTTCTAGCTGTGGACAGGAAGGTTCTCCTGTAGAGGGTTCTAGCTGTAGACAGAAGGATCTCCTGTAGAGGGTCCTAGCTGTAGACAGGAAGGATCTCCTGTAGAGGGTTCTAGCTGTGGACAGGAAGGATCTCCTGTAGAGGGTTCTAGCTCTGGACAGGAAGGATCTCCTGTAGAGGGTTCTACCTGTAGACAGGAAGGTTCTCCTGTAGTGGGTTCTAGCTGTGGACAGGAAGGATCTCCTGTAGAGGGTTCTAGCTCTGGACAGGAAGGATCTCCTGTAGAGGGTTCTAGCTGTGGACAGGAAGGATCTCCTGTAGAAGGTTCTAGTTGTGGACTTCTCCTGAGTGAGACTGAGGTTGAAGACACAGAACCCCATATAGCTGATCTGTACAGGTCTTTAGAACTCTGGGTTTAACACCATCTGGACCTGCTGCCTTGTTCATCTGACTGGTAGCTACAGACATGTGGGAGGTGGAGACGATGACTTTGTGTTTCTCGACTCACAAAGTCCATTTTAATAGATAAATAATCAGTAACACACTCAGTCATAACATTGACGTCCTGCCGCTTTTCCACCGACAGAACACGGTGCGGCTCGGTTCACTTTAGCCCCCTGCGGACCCTTTTCCACCGCCTTTCTCGGGTCTTAACCGCGTCATTCCGCGCCAACCCGGCCACTTTTTTCAGACCACCTCCTCGATGGTCCGAAGCGGCCCAAAGCGGACCAAAGCGGTCCCACACGCCCACCTGTCTACTGATTGGTCCAGTAAACTGCTACCAGTGACACGACTACCTACGTAGTGGTAGCCCCTGATTGGCCCGGCTGTGTGTGGTGTTCACGTGGTGTGATATAGAAGCGCTCCCGCAAAAAGCTTTAAAAGAAACTCCCAGCAACCATACAAATATTTTATTTTAAAATAAACTTGACAATGGCGACTTCCTCCACAAGAACCAAAAATCAAACCAACCAAAATGAACCACAGACAGAGTGCAAAGTACAAAAACACACGTATATCCACCATTGTTGTTGTTGTTTCACGCGCTGTGACGTCACGGACAAAGACTTTTGCGCGCCACTTTTCATAGCCAGATGGGCACGCCCCTATCCCCACTTACGTCCGCTTTATGTTTCAACTGCCTCAAGCGAGTTGATCCGCGCTATACTGTACCGCTCTCAAGCGCGCCGTGCCGATTTGTCGGTGGAAAAGGGGCAATCTCACAGAGTACATCCCAGTCTGTATCCTGGAAGACTTTCTTCAGCTTCCTGTGTCCACCTCCTCTCAGTTCTTTAGATCACAGGTTACCTCTGGACAATGGGTTTGTACACTGAGCAGAGAACAACAAGATAATAATCTGCCTTACCAAGAGCAGGTCGTGTAAAGGACCTGTATGCTTCCCTGATATCTGGATAAAAATGGCGTGTACTTGTATAGACACATTTCTTAAGTCATGTGACTACCAAAGTTCTTTACACTCACACATGTTGTAGCTACAGCTGTCCTGGAACACACTGACAGAGGCGAGGCCGCCAGACACCACCGGACCCTCTGACCACCACCAAACAGGCAGGATGGGTGAAATGTCTTACCCAAGGACACAATGGCCAAGCGATCTTTTCTGGGCGGAGCAAGGATTCGAACCAGTGACCCTCTCGTTACCAGAAACCTGCTCTACCACCTGAGCTGCAGCCACAAAGAACAAGTCCAGTGTTTTGGTGGATCAGCTGACAAACTGTTGATACGTTGGAAGTGTAGAAGAGAGAGAGGCGGGATTAGGAACCCTGTACATTTAATTCTTACTGAGGTCCCCCACAACTTGTTAAGCACCATTAACATAATAAAGGTGTTGAAACAGAGGAAGGGGGGGGGGGGGGTTGCAACAGGTTTGTGTCACACTAAAATCTTCCACGAACATTACTGATCGCAACAAGCTACATAAATACTGTGATTATGGGAATTGTCACATTACCAGAGGCCATCAAGCGATTAAGTCCGGATCACAATGTATCATTTTTACTGAAGATAACACACACCACACGTTGCTCTTGTGTCCACAGAAGAGATAGACATTTATTTAGCACATGCGCAGTTTTAAATAGTCAGGGGTCTTCACAGAAAATGAGTAGGTCATTGACAATGCCTGAATGAGACTGCACACTTGAATCACCAGATCACATATTCAACACCCCCACTCAGTCTCATTTCTATAGCAGTGACATGTCAATACAACAATTCATAGAAAAACATTCATAGAAAAAATAAATAGCAATCATGACCACATATACCTGTGTCACCCCATAGTTACCTAGATCCTCCCAAAAAGGTAACACTTGAACATCTCAAATTTAGGTTTTGACAGCGATTTTGTCATCACATCTGCCACCATGAGCTCAGTGGGACAATATTTGATTGTGACCTTGCCGTTAACATGCGCTGCCCGTATAAAGTGATACTTCACATCTACATGTTTACTCCGCTGCCTACACACTGGATTTTTAGAGAGTTCAATAGTCCCCTGATTGTCTTCATAAATAAGAACTGGGGTGTAGTGCCTGTCTTTATCTAGATCATGGAGAAATTGTACTACTACTACTACTACTACTACTACTGTCATTTAGCAGACGCTTTTATCCAAAGCGACTTACATTGAGAGAACATACAAGCAAGAATTCAAAGAGAAGGAAAAAAATATAAGGAGGCGGACTGTTTGGAGTCCAGTTTAATTCCGACGCTGATACATCAAGTGTATCAATTTTTTTTTTTTTTTTTGTGAGAGATAAATTCTCAAATCGATATCATAAATCATAAATTACTCCTACATTAAGACTGAAAGTGTTCTTTAAAGAGGTGAGTCTTAAGTCTGCTCTTAAAAGTAGCTGCAGACTCTGAGGATCGGACCGAGTTTGGTAGGTCATTCCACCATCGGGGGACAACAGAGGAGAAGAGTTTGGAACATGATCTCATGCCACGTTGTGGTGGAA
>SSNP01000116.1:33590-63242 GCA_006937955.1 Pachypanchax playfairii | reverse complement strand
ATGTAAATCAGACTACCCACCATCTCTCTGTAGCCTGTTACATTTACAATTTCTCCATCTCCATTAAGTTCAGGCTTTAACTCACAGGGTGTCGTTCTTGGTTTACAGTCAGACATTCCGAATCTTTTAAGCACTTTTTCAATGTGTCTTCCCTGACTCATTCTAATCTCACCCCTGCGTTGAGTGAAATCAATGCCCAAGAAATGTCTGAGCTCTCCAAGATCTTTCATATTAAACCTTTTTGCTAACATTCTCTTTACTTCTCTCATCAGATTATTACTGCTTGTGGCAATAAGCAAATCATCCACCCAAATGATCAAAATTACCCTTTCGCCATCAAACTGTTTTTCATAAACACAGTTGTCTGCTGCATTTTGTTCAAAACCATTCTCTACCAGGTGATCATGTAGTAGTTTATTCCAGTTGCGTCCAGATTGTTTCAAACCATATAAAGATTTGTTCAGTTTACAAACTTGATGTTCACTATTCTCAGACTCTTCCTCAAATCCCTCTGGTTGCTCAATGTAAACCTCACAGTCTATGGGAGCATGTAAATAGGCAGTTTTGACATCCATTTGGTGAAGAACAAGGCCATCTTGTGCAGCTATCTGCATAAGAACTCTTACTGAGGTCATACTAGCTGTTGGAGAGAAAGTCTCCTTATAATCTATACCTTCAACCTGACTGTACCCCTTTGCTACATATCGAGCTTTGAATGTTTCAGGTTGGTTAATGCTCTCTTTAACAGCAAAAACCCAGCGACCCCCCACTGCTCTCTTTCCCTTTGGCAGTATACACAGGGTGAATGTATCATTCTCTTTTAGAGAGGTCATCTCTTCCTCCATTGCTTTGATCCATTTCTGAGATCTGTCAGAGCTCATAGCTTCTGTATACGGTTTGGGTACATTATAAACAGCCCTATAGAAATAATCCACCTCCTGTTCATCTTCAATATGTTCAGTTCTACATTGATAATCTCCAAGATATGCTGGTGGTCGCCTATTTCTTTCTGGGTAGCGGCGTGTGCCCCCACTATCACCTTGACTACTAGATGGTACACTTACATCAGTTTCAACCCTTTCCTCTGGAGACGCTGTCTGAATGCCATGGGGTTGTTCCATCTAAGCTGGCATATCACTTAACACAGTATCATCATAACAATCATCATCAAAATCATCATATGTCTGAATCTGTGTGTCCTTCAATATGGGCTTGACTTGTCTGTACTTTAATACTCTTCCTGTCTGTGGAAAATAGACATTATATGCAGGGCTGTACTTATCGTATCCAATGAAGATGCCCTTTTCACACCTTGGATCTAGTTTCTTTTTATCTTGCTTATAGGCAAAACACTCAGTACCAAATACCATCATTTTGGAAATATTTTGGGTTTTCCCTGTAAAGGCACCATATGGAGTTTGCCCAAGTCGTTTACAATAGCATCTGTTGCGTATCTGTGCAGCTGTTTGTACTGCAAACCTCCATAGCTTTTTGGGCAACTTGCTCTCGATTAACATACACCGGCTCATGTCAAATAGCGTTCTCCACTGTCTTTCTGCAGTGCCGTTCTGATGCGGCGAATAAGGAGCACTAGTCTGATGACTAATCCTGTTCTTTCTGAGCAGATCTTGGAACTCTTTTCCAGTATATTCAGTCCCATCGTCAGATCGTATAATCTTGACTTTCCCATATGGGGCAGTATCAGCTAGGAATTTTTCTGTGGCTCTAGCTGTGTCACTTTTTGTTTTAAGAAAATAGGTCCAGATCATACCACTATAGTCATCTGTGAAAGCCAGTGCATATCTATACCCGTCTCTATCAGTTGGATCTATGGGCCCACATAGATCAGTGTGAACCAGTGCCAAGATCTCTGTTGCTTTGCTATCAGCTTTTCTGTTCCTCATCTCAACAGTTTTACCCTCTATGCAGACTTCACAGGTAAGAGAAGATTCATCACACTTTCCTTTAATTTTCATCCCTTCGACCACATTCTCCAAACGGGAGACATCCTCAAAATTACAGTGGCCAAGTATTCTGTGCCACGTTTGGATATCATGACATACCTTGGACTTTTCATTGCTTTCAACAACTGTGGGCAGATAATACAGTTTATCACAAACCTCAATGTTAAATCTTGTAGCATCGCTAACACCCAGGGCCGGTTTTTGCTATGGGCAATGTGGGCGACCGCCCAGGGCGCCATCTATGTAAGGGCGCTTGAGCGCCTTAATGAAAAAAATAAAAAGGAATAAAATGACAATAATAATAATAAAAACTCTCAGTTTTCTAGACTACCGCCGCACATTTCCATTAGTGGAGTGGGCGCTGCCGCTGGGGCGCCCTCATTGTCACCTGAACTTGCGGCTGAGAGTCAGAATGCTTGTGTGTCTCCCCGCTCCCTCCCTCCCTTGCCTCAGAAGAGACGAGAAGGCGGCGAGGTATAGACTGATCCCAGGCCAGCGAGACCATACAACACAAACTTCTTCAAAATTAATTATATTTTATTCCTAAAATTAAAATAGACCCATATCCTACAAGTAGCCTAATTAATTGGGTTATGTGTGAAAAATGGAAAGAAAAATAATTGGTTTGGTCATGTCATCTACGTGAGTCACGTGACGTGACACCGGTTGATGGGCGAGTTAACGGTGATGGAAGATGGAAAAATGGTAATGACCTCGACTCTTCATCGTAATGATGGATCCAAGTAAAAGACCAAAGAAGCCATCAGGTTCCCAGTACAGAAAAAGAAGAAGAGGAGAAACGGGCACAAGATAAAGGTATACAGAATTGGTTTGACCCTTCCAGTGACAGTAGCTGAAGCAGAGAGGAGTTTTTCCAAGCTGAAGCTTATTAAAACATACTTGAGGTCCACGATGTCACAGGAGCGTCTCTCTGGACTTGCCGTCATCAGCATCAATCATACAGTTGCACAAAAGATTTCATACAATGATGTAATTGATGATTTTGCGTCAAAAAAGGCTAGAAAAGTCAAGTTCTAGATTGCACTTCACACCTGGTAATGTTAATGCCAGTTGTATACAAGGTGAAAAACACTGCACTGCTCATTCTGAGCGTTAAATTCATATTCTGTTAATTATTTACTGTTCTTCTTTTTGATTTTATACTCCATAAAGTACTTTTTTCTTTTTTTTTTATTTATCTTGTTTTTCTCTGTTCCTGTGTTTTTGTTACATCTTTGTATTGAAGATTATATAATAAAATAATACAAATCATATGATATATTTTATATATTTCAGTGTGTTGGTGGGGTTTGGGGGTAAGTCTGTTCTTTTTTTTGGGGGGAGGGCGCCATGGGATTCTTCGCCCAGGGCGTAAATCTAGCCAGGACCGCCTCTGCTAACACCCATCCAGTTATCACCTTGTTTGAAATGCAATTCTGCTCCATTAAGTGTTGCTGCTCTTACTGAAAAAATGTCTTGTGGAAAGGTTGGTATATACAAAGCGTTTTTTAGAAATGCCGTCACCTTGTGACCTTTACTGTCCACAAGTAAGATCTCTGCTTCACCTCTGGCTTTAGCAACCCCACTAACCTTAGTACCATCAGCTAATTCAATGACATGGTTTTCAGGTTTGAAAGTTTTATCAATGGTCTTAAATTTCTTAAAGTCACTTATCATGTGCGATGTCGCACCACAGTCGACCATTAAACCTCTAGTGTTAACCGTCCCTTTGACTGGATCACCGTTTTCCATCAGAGCAAAACAATATGACCTGTCATCACCGCCGTCAGGCCAGTCCTCGCCGTCCGACTGCCGTCTTCGCCCGTGCAGGTTGGAAGCTCCTCGTTGCGGCTCCTCTCCTGTCGCACGCGCCATAGAGTCCCGCTGCCTTCCCCGGTGCGGTGCGCCGCTCCTACGGCCTCCTCTCCACTTTTCAGGGCTGTTGTTGGGACACGTCCTGGAAATGTGTCCCCTCCTATGACACCTCCAACACTCAACATCATGAGACTCAGGTCTCCGTCCTCTGCCTCATCCCCGTGGCTGGTGGCTGGCTGTCCCCGCAGCTCGCATTACGTTGTCCTCAGAAAGATCACTCGGTTTGTATCTCTTGGTATCCTCGTAACTCCTCAGCTTTGCTTTAAAATTGCTGAACGTCAGATCCTCACTCGTCTGCGTGATGTGGACCACAGACGGTTTAAACAGGTCAGGTAAACCCTTCACCACCATCACAATTTGCAACCCGTCACTGATGTTCTCGTCTGCCCCCGACAAGAAGACTTTTGTTGTCCAAAACTTGCACCAGTTCGGCATATGCTTGTGCGTTCTTTGCGACATCAGCTGCTCGTACAGCGTCGACGTCCTCGTCATCGCCAACCTGTGGCTCATCTTTGATTGTCGCTGACAACCCGCGTAGCTCCAGGTGTGCAAGGAACCTGGTCTCCCACAACTCGTATGATCTCTCGTCGCCATCAAACAACAGCCGACTAAATCGCTGGCTAGACATGGCACTGGGCCCATAACCTGTCACATTACCAGCGGCCATCAAGCGATTAAGTCCGGATCACAATGTATCATTTTTACTGAAGATAACACACACCACACGTTGCTCTTGTGTCCACAGAAGAGATAGACATTTATTTAGCACATGCGCAGTTTTAAATAGACAGGGGTCTTCACAGAAAATGAGTAGGTCATTGACAATGCCTGAATGAGACTGCACACTTGAATCACCAGATCACATATTCAACAGGAATAATATGGGCTTGCACAATTATTGAAATGCTGACTCTGCCCTTGTGCTGCTGGGAGACTGAAAAACAAAAGTCTCTATTTTTCTATAACACATTTTAGAACTAACTTGTGGTATAATATAAAATATTTACTTCACACATCGTTGATTATCTGCTAAATGCAGAACAACTCTGAGTTTATGGAAAAAACATGAGCATCTTCATGACTATGATCCACTCACAGTAACAGACTGACTCAGAGTCATACAGCATTAGACCATCTCAGTCAGATGGAAGAGACGAGGTCACAGTCATAAATCACCAGAACCAAACAAACAGTAGTTTTTCAGCACAAACAGAATTAACAGATTAACAGTTGATCTGCCTGATATTAATATTTGTGGGGATCTGCACTGACACAAAAAACGTCTCGTGTAAAATAGGTCAAAAAGCATTAGAAATACAGCAGCTATTTACAGTGTTTCCCCTACGTTGTTTTCACCGTGGCGCTGCACCACGGCTGCTTCCGGAAGCAGCAGCTTTATCGTCTCTGTTGTTTTATATGAACACAGCGTGCAGGCAGCAAGGAGGCGGGGCATAAGGACATTACTCCTCTTTAGTTTTTAGCCTAAAGGCTAGGTGAAGTTAGAGCAGCGCTGGTACGACTCGCCGCTCTAAACTACGCAAAAAGCGGCAGACATGTGAGTTTTGTGGCAAATGTGTGACAGTGACACGTGTAGTACTCGTATCTGACAACATGATGCAGCTGTTTCAATCAGTCAGTGTAGAAAAGCAGAGAATACTGAAGCCACAGCGTAACCCCCCCACCCCCGCCTTCTGACTTCCTGCAGGTAGCGCTTATGCACGTGTGTGTGTCTCAGTGGACCTGTCAGCTTTCGGTAAATGCAAACCGTTACATCTAACATTAGTTTCACTGTGTAAACATTCAAAGTGAAGAAGAAAAAAGATTTGCGAGGTGTTTTTTCTTAGTAAATTTATCGAACAAGTTCCACTAATGAAAAAGAAAAAGAAAGAAGAGGCAGCGGTGCATCTCTCTCTCTCTCTCTCTCTGTGTGTGTGTGCGCGCGTGCCGGCCTGTGTGTGTATTGCCACAAAATTCTATGTAAATAACCATAAAATGCCAAACTGACGGTGTAAAAGGTTTAAAAATCACCACTTGCATGAAACACTGACATGTTTTATACTGTGGCTGTTTTAACACGGCAGTAATTAACAGTGTTCTTGGTCCAGATCAGACCGTTTACTCATCAGTCCAGTCAGAATAAATGTGTATTACTACAATTGGTAAGTTATTATTGAACAAATCAGTAACATGTCCATTGCAGATAGAACAGGCCTGTATATAATGTGATTATTTAAACGGTTTAAAGCAGTACAAAATAACTTTTACAACTTTTGAAACTTGTCTGAAAAACATGTTCATCTTCATATCAGACATCACTCTGTGCACCTCCGATGGCTTTGCAATGGACTAAATAACTTCAGTAATTCGGGTATCAGCAGGAAGTGGTGTTCTGATGATTTATGCTGCCCTGATGAAAAATCCCTTCATAGTACGAATTAACAACTTATTTCATAACTAGATGTTATTAGAAGTTTATACAGTATTCTTGTTTATAGTGAGTGTTTCCTGTTCATTATTTAAACATAGTTTTATGATCCTTCTCTGATATTTTCTAAATAAAAGTCCTCTGGGTCCTTATCAGCCATTGTTGGGTCCTTCTCCTCTGGGTATGTCCAAACATTTGCCTGTTGCTCTGACAATGTAAAGAAAGTAAAAATAACATCATATTTAGTGTTTCTGTCCTGGAGGATTTATTTGATATGTAAAATGTATTTATGGAAAAACATAGAAACAAAAATAAACAATAAATCTGTTTATTGAAGTCAAGACTGTAGAACGACACATGCAGAAGGAATCTGTAGCACATCTCAACAGGTAGCATATTTCAACAGAACACCGATTGAAGCAATGGCTGTCTGAGACACAGTTGTAGAAAAGTTATTTAGTACTGCTTTAAACATGTAGCCAATAAATGTTTTACAGCAAGTCTATATTTTCTTTGTTTAAAGTGTTGTGATTGAAAATACAGGTTTTATTGTTTTTTATAACCAATTTCCAGCCAGTGAACATGGAAATTAGTCTATGCAAAGCAATGGGGTGCAAAAGTCTGCAAAAAAAGCCTCACTACAAGATACACCCCCCACCCCCCAACCCACGCTACCTGAACACCACAGCTTGAAAAAATTCTAGGTGAAACACTGTGTCTGTATATAAACTCTTCCTTGCCCTCCGCAGGCGTTCTCTCTTCCTTACAAGCTTGGGTCCTCTACCAGAGTCCTGGGTGCTTGAGGATTCTGCACACTATATAAGTGTTTTGCTAAAAGAGACAGCGAATGAACTGAAAGATAAGATCCTGGAAAGAATGAACACCAGACGACCATCAACACCAATTACAGGGACTGAGTGAAGTACCATCAGAAATCATGCTGTGAATGCAGCATTGAGAGTGATCCCTAAATCAGCTATCACTGAAACCAATGAGCTGGTATACACTTCAGCAGTAGTTATCCTTGAACTGCTTGATTACCCAAACCATGAGATTTAATACCCACCAAAGGAAGAAAAGGAGGTTGGAATCTAAAATCAAGGCAACAGGAGAGACTTGATCCACAGGCCCAGAAAGGTGCAATGAAAAAAACAAGAGATACGATAATACCTGAAGCTCTGGAAACTGCTAAGCAGAGGCTCCAAGCCAGCTGCCTAAAATAGGTACATAAAAGAGAATGAAGCCAGAAGAATAAACCGGCTGTTCTCGACTCAACAAGAGAAAGTGTATGCTCAGTGGCAGGGTACCACTGACAAGGCTGGAGACCAATACTGGACAAACAGCATCACACAACAGCAATGCACTATAGCTGGTGGTCCTTAAAGAGAACCACAACAAGTCCCCTGAACAGAATCCCCATCACAGTGACAGACATCCAAGAAAGAGTTTTGAACAGGAACATCTGTGCAGAGTTTGGGCTGGTCAAGGTGGAAAACGCCTCCAAAGGTGTTAAAGACCGAGCTAAGAGCCCGCCAGACTTCCAGAGACAGACAGACAGAATGGTGAACCAAGGCAGGTTTTTATTTTTCAGTTTTTGTTTCAAATGGAACAAATGGAAATGGAACATATTTTCTTTTTGATTCATGAAACAAAAATGGGAAAAACAGATAACGAGCTCATTTATAATTTTGGTCTTGTCATTTTGAAGCAAGTGACCCGGAAGTTCTCTCTCCCCTGCACACCATGTAGCGAGCGCGTGTTTATACACACACATCTTCAGCAGAGGCGGAGGTAGAGGGGGGGCCGGGGGGGCACCGGCCCCCCCCGACATCCCACCGGCCCCCCCAGGTGCCCCCCCCCTAGGTGATTGACATGTCACCCACCGTTATTCCGCAGTGGCTGGCCTTATTTGTGCAATATACACCATGTAATGCTGGCTTCAAGTAGCATGGGAAAGATAAACTTCCCCAGTTGTGAAGAGGAGATTACCAGTGTGTGTGCCTTTGTTGAATTGAAACACTGGAGGCTATCCTCAACTGACTGCGAGCTAGCATCTGCTCTAAAGAGATGAAACCAATCACAGTATTTTTAAAGGCAACACTAACAACAACAACACAATTTTTTTATATACTCAATTAATCCTATCAATTAGAACCATTAGAACACAGAACATCTCCATGTATATGTGTGTGTCTGTGTATATAGATATAGTACTGGTACTTGTCATTCTCAACTGTGTTAGTTGTCATTTTCAGTTGACCCCCCAGAGATATCCTTGGCCCCCCCATGGCCCCCCCATGGCCCCCCCAACAATAAAAGTCTAGCTCCGCCACTGATCTTCAGAACAGCAGAAAAGCTATTTGATAATTACACACAGAATCATCTATAACCTGACTTTATGTTTGGATTAAAGAAACTACACGAACGGATATGCGTTTGAGGTCGGTGTGGGGTTAGGGGTGCATCAGCTGGACATACACCCGGGGTTAACCTGAAGTAGTTTTGAAAGTTATGTCCAACTCGTTAAGACAAGTGCACCACTCAGGTGTTTTATAAACCCTTTAGATGCTAGATCAGATGTTACATCAGGTGTAATTGGATGATCTGACTTGTATCCATGACAACGATCATTTCCCATCATCACTCTAAGCTGCTAGTTGTTGTTAGACCTATAAACAATGGCAGCGAGGAGGGTTAGATCTGATAGACAGACATTATGAGTCCAGTAGGCTACACAGTAGCAACATGCTATCAGTTCGATCATACGGCGCCGATCACGCTTCTCTTTTCTTACGTTTTGTTTATTCCACATCCAAACGGTCGGGTCACCAGACCAACTTATAAATGAGCTCGTTATCTGTTTTTCCAATTTTTGTTTCATGAACCAAAAAGAGAATATGTTCCATTTCCATTTGAAACAAAAAATAATAAAATAAAAAACCTGCCTGAATGTACATGGAGCTGTAAGGAGCCATACGATTGGCTGAAAGCGATCAGGTGTGGCGGGATTGTAAATTTGATTGACAGCTTCATCAGCCAATGATGTCTTTCGTTGACCTGTTGGTTCAGGAGAGTCTCAAAACTCACGACACAGAATTCTCTCATGAATGCAGACAGTTTCATAAATGAGAAGTGGTTCGTAAAAGCACATTCACCAATTTGTACGCACCGTGAATTTATATTACAAGTCCCTCCAAAAGAATTAGTGGATGTGCATTTGTGAATCGGATTGTGTGGATTTGTGAATTTAAATCATAAATATTTATCCAAATTATATTTGTGAATCACACTGTGTGAGTTCATTCATATTGAAACTGATCTGGCCTGATATATTAATACCAGCAACATCAGGAAAAAGGATCGTGAGAAACTAGAGAAACACCAGGTGCTCAGAAGAACTGCAAAAGGTCCAGAAGGTGAAGCTGCGTTTACATGTGCAAACTGTCTTTAATCTGACACACACGCACACACACGCACACACAGTTAGATCAAGAGTTTCTGCGTCCTAAATGTAAAAAAAAATTTAGAACGTCTGTTTAAGACAATTGTTTCAACATAAAGTGAAAAACAACATTTATGTTCAGTGACGCTGAATCAAAGAAAATCAGATGATTTGAGTTTATTGAACAAAACTTTAATTTCTAAAATGTTCAAGAGTTTTTAACTTAAATCAAATGACACGGTCGTTTCTGCGAAACACAGAACGCTTCTGATGAAGACTAACTTGACCCTTGACCCCGTCGCTGAGGCTCTGAGCTGAAACAAAACTCACCTCTTTAATTTGGACTCGATGATGTCTGAGGATCTCTCCAGTGCACGCGCATCTTCTGAACACCTCCGTTCAAACTGCGTGAAAACGCAGGAACATTCTAATAACTTCCGATTTGAATCCAACCTGCACAAAACTAGAACCGGAACCAATCTTCTCTGAGCCGCCTAAACCCGCCGAACACCTTCAGCCCGTTTTATCATTCCGGTTTCTTTTACTTCTCCTTTCCTGTCTGAGCGACACCGTTCGTAGCGCTTGAGCGGTTCTATTACCGGGTCCGGTGCCGGTTTGGGTCCAGAAACAGAAAAGCTTCGCTTTCGGTCTGCAGAGAGAGCGCGTGAGGTGACGCGATGCTGCAGGTCAGCAGGTGATTGGCTGATGGAATTATGCTTTAAAACCAACAATCAAAAAGAAAAGAAATCCCCACATTTAAGAAGGGAACAAAGTTCGATTTTAAATTAAAATTTAAATAAACTGATAATAATTAAAGAGTTAAAGCCAACAACAAAAGAAACAATAAAAAACAATAACATTAAAAATAAAGAAATAAAACTAATAAAAATCCTCAAAATATAAAATAAAAAAAAAACAATTTAAAGCAACAAAATATTCAAGGTTTTTATGAATAACGTACACATGTTTTTATAGATTTTCTAGGCCTCGGATTGAAGGAATTCAAATAATAGCCTATAAAAAACTGCTTAGAGACACTGTAAAGTGGCCGCGCTGAGACGGTTCAGGGTTTAATACCGAAATACTAAATTATAGAAAAAAAGAACGATCAAACAACAATAAAATTATTACAAATTATTATTATTGTCATTATTATAATTATTATATCTCAATAAATGTTTCAATAATCGAAAACCATTTTAAATATTGATGTAATCGGATTAAACATTTGAAACAAACAAAATAAACGGGTGACTGAAATAATCTCAATGACAATGAAATTACATGAAATCATAAAGACTCCTGTTACTTACTGAACCAGAATAAAAACATTCCGTTAGAAACGGAACATTAATCCGCATGTGACGAAGTTCGGTTCCTTTACATCGGGGTCATGAATGAAGTCCGAAATCCGAAACCTCAGAGAGCTCAACAAACAACAACCCAAACAAAAACAACAATCAGCAGAGTTTAAAGAGTCGCGGGTTCGAAGCTGAACATTAAGGTTCTAAAAGGAAGTTAGTTGTAAACGTTTCTGAAATGAAGATAAAACAAGAATCTGATCAGCAATAATTTGGATCTTTTTATTAGAACTTCATCCGATTTTCTGATCTTCGCACCGAGATGCTGAACGGACCGGAACCTCAGAACATCCTCAGAAAGTTCAGACGAACCCAAAGTTTGACTCTTCTCGCGTCTACAGCCCAACAGGTCCGATCCGTTTCCTCTGGCCCCCCGTCACTCCGTGTCGCTCCGCCCCTCCGTGTGGGTCCGGTGGGATGAAGCCAACCGGTCTCCTCCTGCTACCGATCAGCTGGACCCTTCCCACCGTCACAGAGGGAGGGAGGAGGACGCAGACAGAAGACTGCGAGAGAGACACGACTGCGGGCCGAACCGAACCGGGGACACGGGGGGTGGCGCACCATGTCCTTGAGCCCAAAGCACTCTACTCCCTTCTCAGTCACAGATATCCTAGAAGACAGCTACCGCAGGTTCGGAGGGATGGAGCCCGCTGCGGGCAGCCTCGGAACCACGCTGGGAGCCTACCGGCAGCCGCAGGTCTCCCATCCCGGGATGCACCATCCCCAACCGCCACCGCAGCAGCAGCACCAGCCGCCTCTCCTCCACCATCATCACCATCATCACCATCACCTGTCGTCTCCCTCTTCATCCTCAGCAGCAGCCACTCTGGGACCCGGCGGGGCCTACCACGTGGCCCACAGTGTACCACAGTTCTCCGGGACCGTGAGCGGTTTCTGCAACGGCGGCATCGGGAACGTGGGAGAGCTGCAGTCGTACCAAGAGACGGTGAGGAGCGGCGGCGCGGCGGCCTGGTACGGCGGCCCGGAGACCCGATACCCGAGCAGTAAGAACGGCTTTAATCCTGTTGGGAAAAAAACTGATAAAACTTTAAATGTTTTGGGGTGTTTTAGATTTTTATTATTATTTTTGTTTGATTTTTTTTCTTTAGCAGCTAAAATAAAATGACATGTTTTGTGGCCTCGAGCGTTTCTGAAAGTGATACTTAAAAAACCAAACAGCATAATTAGTATCAGAGTTCCGCTCCGTCACGGACAGCTTTTACATCAGAATCCAACATCTGATTATTTGATCAGGAATAAAATTGAACCTTAAATTTCGCTGATGATTTATTTGTTGGACAAACTTTGATTAAAGTCTCTCCAAGTTTCCAGATTCATGGGCGCCTCCGCTGGGGTCAACGTGTCGGGGATGATGGGCGGCCTGACCGGGATGGACTCCAGCACCAAGTCCACGCTGCACGCGGCGCCGCGGAGGAAACGGCGCGTCCTCTTCTCGCAGGCGCAGGTGTACGAGCTGGAGCGGCGCTTCAAGCAGCAGAAATACCTGTCTGCACCTGAGAGGGAGCACCTGGCCGGCTTGATCCACCTCACCCCGAACCAGGTGAAGATCTGGTTCCAGAACCACCGCTACAAGCTGAAACGGCAGGCGAAAGACAAGGCCGCGCAGCAGCTGCAGCAGGACGGCGGCGGGGTGTGCACGGCGAGCCGCCGTTCCTCCTCGGTCTCCCCGGTGCTCTCTAAGACCGTTAAAGACTCAAATGGCTGCGGCCAGACCGGGAACCGACAGAGCAGCTCTACTGAGGCCGTAACGGGCCCTCTGCCGCAGCAGCAGGTGAACCAGCGGTCCTGCGCGGACCAGTTGGAACGTTTGTCTCCCAGTCCACCGATGGGACAGCAGGCGCAGATTAACATGACACAGACGGACGCAGCGCTCATCGAGTACACCACCGGCATGATCGGGTCTAATTTACTGTACGGGAGAACGTGGTGAGGACAGGAGGACCTTCAGGACTGCTTTGTGTCTGGACTCTGTGGTTCCTCCAACGATCTGTTGTACATCAGAACCTCAGACTGGACTGAGTTGACTATAAAGACTTCTGATTTTAAAAGGAATTCCTTGTTCTTCTGTAAAGGCTGAATGTGAGGATGAAACTTCCAGCTGCACTTGAACACATCTCTGTTATGAGTCCAGATCCAAATAAATCCTGTTTTTATTTGAACATGAAACAGCTTCAGGTGAAGCTTTTTTTAAAACAACCAGGTATTAAAACAGATCCAAAAAAGTCTGAATCAAATGATTTAATGTCAGAAAGAAGCTCAACAAAAAGCAGTTGAGTGAATATTAAAGGAAATGAGCTGCTGCTGCTGCTGCTGCTGCTGCTGCTGCTGCTGCTGCTGCTGCTGCTGCTGCTGCTGCCAGACCTGATGTGTCTCTCATTAAAAACCTTCTATTAAAAATCAGACTTAGACTTTTCTATTTAAATGTGACTCACTTGAAGCGTTTTGTCTCAGAATGGAACAGGTTTTACCAGGTAAACGCCCGGACGGGTTTTACCAGGTAAACGCCCGGACGGGTTTTACCAGGTAAACGCCCGAACGGGTTTTACCAGGTAAACGCCCGAACGGGTTTTACCAGGTAAACGCCTGAACGGGTTTTACCAGGTAAACGCCCGAACGGGTTTTACCAGGTAAACGCCCGGACGGGTTTTACCAGGTAAACGCCCGGACAGGTTTTACCAGGTAAACGCCTGCTTGTAATAAAAACTACAGCTCAGCAGTTTCTTTGTAGTTCGGACAGAAAAAAAACACTGAATAAGAAAATCAAATAAAAAACTAAACATGAAGGCGCCGCTTCCCCCCTAAAAAATGTTTCTGCTCCAAACACTGCCAGCGTGGAGCCGGAGTTTAATCCCAGTGATAGCGTCTGGATGGAGGAGGAGGAGGGTAACTCCTGCTGGAGGTGAAGGCCTGAAACACACCGAGACGCAGAGTTCAGCATCCGGGTCATTTCAGAACCAGAACAAAACAAAAACAGCAACAAGTGGCAGAAAACTTGTTTCAAATGGAAGAATTAAAAACATCTTACTGATTATTTTCTGTTCAAAATAAAAAACAGGTGTTGGGGACACAACTGAGGTCAAAGGTCACGCTTGTTTATTTATTTAACTCAGACTGTCAGTTCAGAGCAAACGATCAGCTGATGTTCGATTATCAGAGGAGGAGGAGTCAGTTGTTTACCTGATGATGTTGGCCCCGGTTGTCACGGCGATCCTCATCTCTGCGGTGATCATAGCGCTGCTGGTAGCTGCCTGGCCCCGCCCCTCCACGGTTCAGGTTCTGCTGGTATACTGTCTGTTGCATCTGCAAGGCCCGATCCCAGCCGTGGCCCCCGCTGTGGCCCCCGCCTCGAAACGGCTGCACCTGCCTGGAGACATGACAACGATCGCAGGAACATGAGGACAAACAGGAAACTGAAACCTGTTGATGCTTCAGTCCAGCTACAGAGAGACGACCCCTGACCCTGAACACAAAGTGCCACATCGACGCTGAGTCTGACCTTTGACCTTAACTTCCAGGTGAAACCAGGACTTTAAAATCTCCATTTTTAGTTTTACCAGCTGAAATCGATTAAACTTTGTGATAAAATGCTGAACCAGAACCTGCAGCTTGTTCTGCTGGACTTTAAACTGAAGCAGAACCTGAATCTTTTCTTCAGGACCAACTGCAGAACTTCAGATTCTTTTCAGCCAACGACCTGAAGACGACTGTGTCCAGCTCAGCGTCTCCTGCAGGGAGGAAACCGCTTTCTCTTATAGAGACGTAGCATCGGCTCAGCGCTGGCGTCTGGACCGAGCGCCGCGGGCCTCAGAACAGTCCAACGGTGATAAAAAACCAGCTGCATCCCTCATTAATGAACCATGTCACACTTGGCCGGCGGTGGACTTAACTCGGCGCTGGAATCTCTAATCCCCCTCTCAGAGATCCTCCGGCTCCGTCAGGAGGACTAGTTTCAGTCACAGCTAATAACAGCTGACCTGGGGTGACTCAGAACCACAATGGGCCTGAAAAGTTGAACTAGGGAACCTGATTAGGACTTTGGAGAGTCCTAGAGCCAGGATCAATAGATAGTCTGTAAGAGATGGCGGTCATGGCGAGGGGAGTGTCACCGCCGCCAGCAGCATTAAGCACGCTTCATTAAGCTACACAAACCTCCTCAAGAAGAAAAGTGTTTTACACCAATCAGGAAGAAGATGAATGAAGCAGCAGCCATGATGGATGAGTGCTGCGTTCAACGCACACGAGTTACAGAGAACACGCCACGCCGCGTTTCCAACATCAGGATTCAACAGAAGACTGGAAAACCCTAAACGCTCGGACCCGCCCGTCTGATATTTATTATTATTATTAAATGTCTTGTGCTTGTTGATGAAAGTTCCAGATGGAAACTCCACGTTAGTTTGATGAACTTCCCACGCAGCAGGAAGCAGTAAACTCACCGTGGAAACGGGGGCTGGCTGCTGAAGGAGGGCGGAGCTTGTGGCACCGTGTTCTGCCTGGAATCTGCAGGACAAACAACATGTTCTGTTATGGTTCTGATCCACTTTTCACAAGAAGTGTATGAAACATTAAGGCTGCAGCCAGGAGCTGCATGATGACCTAACATGAACCCAACTCAGTCAGAGAGATGAAGGTCCTGCAGAACCTGCTCATGAAACAGGGTCCCTAAAGAACCAGATCCTGTTCAAACATGGAGTAAAACTGTAGTCATGATGAGATGAAGCATCGCTCCAGAGAGACAGGGTGAGAGACAGAGACAGACAGACAGAGAGACAGACAGAGAGAGACAGAGAACCACATTTGCATTTTAGTTCAGATAATGAAATAGGCATTCAGCAGGCAGCATTGTGGACACCTCAAGTACCGTGGGTCCATCGCTGTGAGCCCTTCACAAAGAAACACTTAAAAAGAAAAAAAAACTGTTGCCAAGGCGATGACCAGCTGCGAGCTGCAGACATGTTTGTTTATGGGCCAGGCTACTGAGTGTCTGAGTCTGACGAGGGTGAAGGGCACCTGAAGGGGGTCAAAGCTGATGATGTTAGAGAACCTTAAAACAAACGTCCAACACGTTTCTCACGTTTACACCTGCAGCAGTATAAAGACCTGATTTATCAACATTCCAAGTAAAAAGCACAAATTTGCGTGTGCCGCAAAAGTTTTGCGCCAATGGCGTGTTCCTAATTTGCGGGTGATCTATAAGACTGATTGCTCAGTGTTAACCGGCGAAAAAAAGCAGTATTTACACGAGGAGTTTGATGGCGCTATTCTCTCGCGGGTGCAAGAAAGGCGCAAACAGAGAATGAATTTTGAACCATTGGAGAGTCAAAAAATATATATTGTTGATCTGCAGTAAAAAGGCTGCACTCTGTGGTGATGTTGAATGTTGTGCAACACACAGCAAACAACAGCGATCAGAGCGACCTGGTGCGTAAACACACTATCTACCCAGAAGACGCAGCACTGTTAACGTGTTCTGGAATGATCCCACGCATCTGTCTGTGTCACTGCAGTCTATTTCAGCACCGAGTTAAGGCGCTTTTTAAAAGCCGTTAAAAATAGGCGCAAAATTAGAATCCGCAAACAGTTTCAGGTCTGATAAATCACACTGCGCCTGGAACACACAATTATTTACATGTTCTCCTCCCTATATGTTGCATCTTCTTACAGAAACGCCCTCATTGCATATTCATCAGGGGCAGAAGCGCTAAAGGGATTGCGCGCATCACGCTACAGGCTAACAGGCGCAGTTTTACCTGCGCGAGAGAGACAGAGAGAGAGAGGGACAGAGAGAGAGCGAGACAGAGAGAGAGAGGGACAGAGAGAGAGTGAGACAGAGAGAGAGAGAGAGAGAGAGAGAGTGAGACAGAGAGAGAGAGAGAGAGAGAAAATGTGTGTGTGTGTGTGTGTGTGGGGGGGGGGGGGGGGGGGGGGGGGCTTTTGGCACATTCACTTTTCATGTTTGATTATTGCTTCCATCAACAGACCTGAAGTGGACCACCCAGTTGGAGACCAATTAGAACTCCACAACACTGCCCCCCCCCTCCCCCCTCCCCCCCCCCTCCTCCTCCTCTGCTCCAAAAGACAGAATTACTAGAGGACACCTGCCAATCTCTTTAATTAACAATGATCTGAAAGTGTATAGAGCTCCAGTTTGCAGCGGTCAGACACCCATAAAAGATTCAGCTTTAAATCCTTCAAACACGCTGCCTCCTCTGGATTAACACAGGATTAACTAAACAACTAAATGTCCCTCAAACTCTCTTCAATTAGTTCAGTAACTAATTGACTCAGATCACATCCATCAGGCTCAGTTCTGCTAACAGAACCAGAACTTTTTACCTGCTGTCACAAAACACCTCAAACCTCACAAAAAAAAATCCCCTGAGGAGGCGTGGCTTATCCCACAAACATGGTATTGCAACTAATCCGAGATGATCGATGGAGATTATAATTCAAAAGGTTTAATTAATTAGATTAATGAATCCCTCAGAGGTTTGATCAGGTCACACCAGGAACATTATGGACCGAGTCTTCATGTGGACCAGAAGATCAAATCCTGAAGAGCAGTCAGATTAAACTGGAACACTATGAAGATCGATCAGCTGCTCCACTCTCTGACTGTAACATAGTGATGTAACAATGTTACACCAGGACCTGCAGATTAAACACACATCAGGAGCATTTAGCTGTGAGATCATTCCTAAAAAAAACAGCCTGATCACCAACACATGGCTGGAGTTCCTCTCTGGAATCCTGCGTCTAACCAGCTACAGTATGTTTGTATGTGACATCATTTCACCGATGGCTGCTTCCAGAACCTTGACCAGTACTAAAGTGGACTGTTAGAGAGATGAACTCTTCCAGCTGCTGCAATGCCGTATGGAGCGGCCAGAGCATGCTAGCTACATGCTACATGCTAATGATAACGTGAGTTTTATGAAGCTTTCACTTCATATTCACTGTTGGACTCGAGGGCAAGATGGTAAGGTTCCACACTACGCTACTCCATCATTAAGAAATTCTTTACAAAGTCTTGGGGGCGTGTCTGTTACCCATGCTGCTTTGCTGCAGCCAGCCGGGGTTCGAGACTACGTCATTCACAGGGGGAAGTAAACCGAGTGTTTTACTTCCTGGTTAAAAAATAAGGAGAAATGAAGATTATATAACACCAACAGTAAGATTTTATCATATATGTGTCTATCCAGATGTTAAAAACTGTAAAATACCAGGATACACAACCTTTAAGATACGTTCTCTAGCATCAGAAAAATGCTACAAGAACATGTTAACAACATGAAAAAATACTGATCCGGTCCAAGTAAAACCTAGTTTTAGTTTTTATTTCTAAGTATTTTCACAGGAATATTTAGACTCTGATCCTTCAACTAAAAACTTTTAGCAACAAATAAAATCTAATCAGTAAAATCAGTTCCTTTCACTTATTCAGCATCAATGTACATCAGACACAGGGCTGCAGTGGCTCAGTGGGAATAGTGGAAGGTCAGAAGGTCAATCCTGGCTCCGCCTCCCACATGTTAATGTGTCATCAGACTGCGTTTGTGAATATGAGTGTAACTGAATGTCTAACGGAACACACAACAGTTCATTTATTTCTAAAATAAATCCCTGAAATTTGATCTTCAGTTTCTATCATGAGTCATATTGATGTGACCTTAAGTAGTTGTAACCCAGGACCACGGTGACCACCAGCAGAGACTCCTGGGCTGGTCATTAAGAACCGGCTGGTCCAGCTGTGGTGCAGAGAGACTCCCAGCATGCTCTAGAGGCAGCACGTCGCGGCGGGGGCCATGTAGCCAGCAAAGGGAGAAGTTAACTTTAGTTTCAACTCTCTTCAGAGTGCATCACACCCCCAATCAGGCAGGATGCTTTTATCAGAGGAGCCACTGTGTCCTGCAGGCCACTTCACAGTCTCATTACTGGCCTTGGCCTCCCACAACACTAATCAGACCCCTCACCCCATCCCCAAAACCTCCACAAAGCCCAGACCCGCAAAGCCTGCAGTGATTACTGAGCAGAGGATTGGCCTGTGTGAAAGTGTTCTCTGTACAAAAGCTCTCTGCTGCTGAAAAAAGGACCACTTATCTCCATAATCACATTCCAGGAGCTGCCAACGTCACAGCTGATCCAAGTTCAGTCTAGTTTCACCAACAAAACCACAAACATCTAATAAATGAGTTAGAAAGGAATCAAAAGGTTGGGTCATTCCAGCAGCTCATGTCGCTGCTCATTAGCTACGTTTACATGGGCACATTTAATCAGAATAAACGCCCAATCGGATAAAAAAGACGTCATGTAAACATGTCAATCAGAATGTTTTGATCCGATGCAGCCTGATCAGAATGAAATTTACTTCCGATCTAGAGGGGTGGTTTTGTCCGATCTTCATTCAGATAGACGTGCATGTACACACCCATTAGGAATGAAAGGGTGATAAAAGCCCACTGCGCATGCGTACAACTTCAGCGTGACGTCTTTCTGCTTTCACAGACCCAAGTAGAAAACATAGCGGGAAGTAAACAGAAGTGGTCTGCTGGTGCAGTCATCCTGTCATCCTGCTCTCCTCTCCTGTGGTGGAGGAGCAGTAGTAATATGTATTCAGCCTCTAGCTTGGTTAATGCGACCAGTAAAAACCCAAACATAAAGGTAATCACCTGCAGAAGGTCCATATTGGGGATAACGTGAGTCAGCTCGAGCACACGATGGGGCGGGAAAGACGTGCAGAAAGGACGGAGTTTGTAAGACAACTCGCTGTGCACATGCTCAACTCATTTAACCTGATTGAGTGCTTGGTGCATGTGTACTCATGGCATCATCAGATCATTTCAGTTAGTGTCCATGTAAACAGGGATTTGGGAATTCAGATCGACCAAGATTTTAATCAGATCGGAGAAATTTGGCGCATGTAAACGTAGCTAATGAAGATGTTGGAAATCTCAGAAAACATCACATCTGTTCAAAATCTTCTGTCAACCACAAGAGATGTTCTGAAAAGACCTGCCAAAGATTCATGACAAGTCATATCTTCAAAGATCTGAGAGAGATTCATAAAATAAAGAGTTTAACACCAAGAACATAAAGCAGAACCCTTCCTCATTTACCTGAAAACTGGCAGTTCTCAGGTTTTATATCTCAGTACAGAAAAACTCTTCAGATCCTTGAGAAAAAACTGTATTTAGCTGTAGGACAGATAGACTCACATTGGACTCTTTAGTATAGTGAGGTCAAAGGTCAAGACAAAGACTGAACGGTGTTCAAGGCAAAAAAAACAAGCCCGACCCATCAGACCTCCCCCACCATGTGGGATAAACTGTTGTTCCAGACGTCTGGTGGTATTTTCACGTTATAATCCACCTGTGAATAACCTCTCTGTAAAACTCCAGCTGCTTCTACAAGGACCATGTTGATGTCTTTCATCCCTGGACTGGTGTTAACACACACACACACACACACACACACACACACACACACGTATGCTCCAGACCTGATCCCCTCAACAGATTAAAACCAAAAACAAAAATCCAGATGTTGGCCGATGTCTAAGTGTTGGGTGTGTATATCCAGATGTTGGCCGATGTCTGAGTGTTGGGTGTGTAAATCCAGATGTTGGCCGTTGTCTGAGTGCGAGGTGTGTATATCCAGATGTTGGCTGATGTCTGAGTGTCCGGTGTGTATATCCAGATGTTGGCTGATGTCTGAGTGTCGGGTGTGTATATCCAGATGTTGGCTGATGTCTGAGTGCTGGGTGTGTAAATCCAGATGTTGGCTGATGTCTGAGTGTCGGGTGTGTATATCCAGATGTTGGCTGATGTCTGAGTGTTGGGTATGTAAATCCAGATGTTGGCCGATGTCTGAGTGCTGGGTGTGTAAATGCAGATGTTGGCCGATGTCTGAGTGCTGGGTGTGTAAATCCAGATGTTGGCTGATGTCTGAGTGTCGGGTGTGTAAATCCAGATGTTGGCTGATGTCTGAGTGTCGGGTGTGTAAATCCAGATGTTGGCTGATGTCTGAGTGTCGGGTGTGTAAATCCAGATGTTGGCCGATGTCTGAGTGTTGGGTGTGTAAATCCAGATGTTGGCTGATGTCTAAGTGTTGGGTGTGTAAATCCAGATGTTGGCCGATGTCTGAGTGTCGGGTGTGTAAATCCAGATGTTGGCCGATGTCTAAGTGTCGGGTGTGTAAATCCAGATGTTGGCTGATGTCTGAGTGTCGGGTGTGTAAATCCAGATGTTGGCTGATGTCTGAGTGTCGGGTGTGTAAATCCAGATGTTGGCTGATGTCTAAGTGTCGGGTGTGTAAATCCAGATGTTGGCTGATGTCTGAGTGTCGGGTGTGTAAATCCAGATGTTGGCCGATGTCTGAGTGTCGGGTGTGTAAATCCAGATGTTGGCCGATGTCTAAGTGTTGGGTGTGTAAATCCAGATGTTGGCCGATGTCTGAGTGTCGGGTGTGTAAATCCAGATGTTGGCTGATGTCTGAGTGTCGGGTGTGTAAATCCAGATGTTGGCTGATGTCTAAGTGTTGGGTGTGTAAATCCAGATGTTGGCTGATGTCTGAGTGTCGGGTGTGTAAATCCAGATGTTGGCTGATGTCTGAGTGTCGGGTGTGTAAATCCAGATGTTGGCCGTTGTCTGAGTGCGAGGTGTGTATATCCAGATGTTGGCTGATGTCTGAGTGCTGGGTGTGTAAATCCAGATGTTGGCTGAGGTCTGAGTGTCGGGTGTGTAAATCCAGATGTTGGCTGATGTCTAAGTGTTGGGTGTGTAAATCCAGATGTTGGCCGATGTCTAAGTGTTGGGTGTGTAAATCCAGATGTTGGCTGATGTCTGAGTGTCGGGTGTGTAAATCCAGATGTCGGCCGATGTCTGAGTGTCGGGTGTGTAAATCCAGATGTTGGCTGATGTCTGAGTGTCGGGTGTGTAAATCCAGATGTTGGCCGATGTCTAAGTGTTGGGTGTGTAAATCCAGATGTTGGCTGATGTCTGAGTGTCGGGTGTGTAAATCCAGATGTTGGCTGATGTCTGAGTGTCGGGTGTGTAAATCCAGATGTTGGCTGATGTCTAAGTGTTGGGTGTGTAAATCCAGATGTTGGCCGATGTCTAAGTGTTGGGTGTGTAAATCCAGATGTTAGCTGGTACAGTGTTCGATGGTTATATGGATGACCTCGGTGCCGAGCAGTTTTGTGCATATAACCGTCGACCACTGTATTAAGAGTCACTTACGTTGGAAATGGTGGTGGGCGGAGCCACGAGAGGGATGGTAGTTTCCACGCTGGTAGTTGCTGGGAGGTGGAGTGTTGCTGTACTGGCCTCCAACATGTTGGCTCCTGTGCACACTGTGACTGAAAGAAGACACACGTTACTGTTAAAACTATGAGCAAAATATCTTTATTTATTCATCTAACAGCTGCCAAAATAGTTTCAGGTCACCAGTTTAAATCAAGAAACATGAGCAGAGTATGAAACACACGTGGTTTAGAGAGGTCAACACATACTATCAGACTGCATTTGAACTGGCTTCTTTACTCATTGATTAAAATCACATCAAACTTAAATGAGTTTGTATTTTTCTTCCAAACAGCTGCTTGTTGGGTCCATTAAAGCACCAAAACAGCCTGATTAACCAAATTAACAACTCAGTTTAGCAAAAAACTGAACGCATCATGTTTCTTCTAATCTGCAAGTGATTATTTCACAAGTACAGTACAGTCAGTCTGAGCCAGATGTTCAATTATTCACATTTCCTTAATGATAATATCAATGTGTGAAGACCACAATCAGCTCAGCTGCTTAATGGGAGCATTTAAACTCATTTAAAAAACGGATCGAGTCACAACAGAATCAGCCGAGTGAGTTAAACAGAATAAAATGTGTTGGAAGAGTTGATGAGGTTCATTTTTAAAGTACAAACTGACCCAAAGAGCAAACAGTGACTCAAACAGCTGAAACATGCAGGAGACTTTACCAGTGAGTGATGTTTCACTCTGACCAGCTGCTGCTTGAATACAGGATTGATACTCTGAGATCTGATCCAACCTGGAACTGTTAAACACCTGACGCATGTGAACAGTTCTGAAGTTTGCTTGTGTTTATTCAGGATTCACATTAAAGTGTGTTTTACATGCTGTGACTGGTTCTAATCATTTAAAATGGTTCTTAGATCTGGACCATGACCAGATCAAACATCAGGTTCTGGATCTATTACATGATACACAACCATAGTCATCTACAGGAATCTGAGATTTCAGGGGGTTGATACATGTGGAACTCGGTCCAAACAGTTAGTCCACATGGTTCCGGAACAGGACTTGGGTTTGTTTGGATTAAACATGGAGAGAAGATTTGGGGTAAATTTACCTAACAGGAAGCCGTTACCAGCTGTTCAAGTAACAGGATATAAATTTACCTGAGAGTCCTGAAAGCTGACTGGTCCAGGTGAGCCTGCTGTCTGTTGGCGTTGAAGCCCAGCTGAGGTCTCCACGGTTCCCTGTTCCCTCTCTCCCAGTCCCCCGGCTTCAGGACCTTACTGGGAATCCTGGAAAACAAAGTTATATCTATGTGGATCTCGGTAGACTGATGCTGGAATAACAGGAGAGCAGAAAGAAATCCGAACATCTGGATGAAACTACAGTCTTTTTATTACTGCAACAGATCTGTTCAAACCAACATGTTAGTGATTTCATTCTGATGTCATGAGAAACCAACAGAAAATGGATATTCATACAAACTCCAGAGAATGAAGAAATATTCAGGGAAACATTAACGTTTGTAAAAATCTGGAAAACTCAGATTAATCAGAGATGAAGTCATACAGCTGGTTTAAAAAGCTTTTCATCAAACATCTAAAAGAAATAATACCAGCAGTTTGCTTTTGACTGAAGGAAAATGAAAAGTCTTTCCAGAGCTGAGAAGTTGAGAAAAGGTCAAACCCAAATCTAATTTAAGAAAGAGAAAGTTCTTACTTTGCTCCAGGCAGGAGGACGGCTTTAAATACAAAACCTTCTGCAAACTCAGGATCCTTGAACTTCACACTGAAAAGAAAAAGTTTTCAGCAGACAACAAGAGGACGTCCATTAGCTCACACCTTGTAAGGGAAATCATTCATCTTTATTCAAACCGTGTGTCGTTTTCAACATGCTTCTGAATGTCTTTTCATCCTGAACATAAAGACTCAAAACTAGGAAATAAAAACCATCTAATCTGACCTGCTTTGGATTTTTGATCTGAATGATTCAAACGTCTGAGACGAAGTGAATAACATGTCTTTAAACCACAAGTATATTATGTTACTATTAACAACATTAGTACTGTAGTGGTATTATTAGTGTTGTCAGTGTGTTTACTGATTCCCTCACTGATGGACTCAATAACATTAAAGGTGTGATATAGAATATATAATATATAAACAAAATAAAACCTCCACGGGGTGTTTAGAGGGTTGTAGAATGAAAATACAGCGTTTCCTTTAAAATGATATTTGAACTAAAATATTATAAAATTTTAATTTTGACGGGCACGACGTTGGTATTTTGTTTACATCTACCAGCCAATAGCTGGCAGAGCAGCGGGCACCATTTTGGGTTGTTTAATACCATAAATACTCCAGTACAGTGAGGCTGGTACTGTGGAGTCTGCAGGTCAAGCAGCTGGAAGCACCGGGGACATGTGGTGATTATATACATTATTTACTTGCTATAGATGATTCCTCTGGGGTTTCTCATGTGACGAGCAGGTTCTGTGTGGAAACATTTTTCAATTAGCTGCTAAGCTAACACGGAGCTACATGTTGGTGAAGTGGAGGAACTTCGGGCCACTTTTTGGACTGGAAGACCCACCACGGAGGATTTGATTATTTTTTTATTTTATTGGATAAATGGGGCGTGCAGGATGGTGTGTGAGGAGGACAGAGGATCTTAAGAGGGACTGCAGGAAGTTTTGGAGTCGCGGTACAACTATGAACTCTTTACCACAGACTGAATCAATGACTGAGCTACAAACAGGAAGGAGCTGCTTTTATCAGAGTCAGTGTGTGATCAGCTGGAGAACATGATTAGTGAACTGAACTCATGATGAGGAATATTGGTCAACCTGAGCATCGGAGCGGGGGATTAACGAGCCTGGCACCCAGATGGCTGAAGGCTTTATGCTGTGTTATTCTGTTCCAAGTTCCATATATCACCTTTAAATAATGAATAAAACAAACTACAGTAACTTGTTTTTACAGATTGGTTTTAACAATGTGGGACTACTGAGTGAGACGGGTTTGTCTATTTAACAGCAGGTGCAGATCATCAGCAGGACACAGGGACTACCGAACTGGCGGAGGAAGACGGGTTACACAACGTCCAGGAAGTTACAACTTAAGAAGACAGAGTTGCCGAGATCGGTATGTTCAATAAACTTTATAAATAAACTTTATGTAGTTCCAGTTTCTATAAAAGGAAGACGAGTCACTTTCACTCAGTAAATCTTTGGATTCCAGGAGAGAACGAGTCATGGAGTCTCAGGTCAAAGACACTTACCTGATGGCACTGCAGTGTGAAATATCTCTCAGGGTTGGGATGGGAGACTTCACTGGCCTGCAGAACAAAAGCAGCTGGTTTTTATTCTTGGATCTTTAAACATGAAACAGAATGTGGAAAAGTCCCAAACAGGCAGGTTATTATTACTTTTCTGGTAGAACTGGGTCGTCATTGAGTTTTAATGAGCCTTGGATTCCGTGGCACAGTTCAGCGGGAATGACAGATGCCTGAAAGAGACGAAGCAGCAGTTTGATTCACATCGTATCTGAGAAGACTCTTTGTTTTTATGTCTGACTCGTGCTTTCTCTCTTTTGTTCTGTCTGCTTCCAAAACTAAATGTTTCCTGTTGACAGACAAATAAAAGAATCATCTGTTTCAGATCTATTTTACTGATTTCAGACCTGCAGCACTCAAAATGTTGAAACAAATCACTCCAAACAATGAGCATCCTGCATGTGTGAAACCAAAACGAACAGCCTGACTCAGTTACCTGGAGCGTCTCTGAACGGTACAGCTCATGGATAAAATCAAACAGAGGGTGAAGCTTTCCAAGAAACAGCACGTCACTTCCCAGACTGTTTCTTCTCACTGCAACGCAACATCAGAACAATTACTCTCCTTCACACCTGGTTACCCTGCAGATCAGAAAGGTCAAAGTTCAAAACAACTACTAGTGCTTACCTTCATCAGTTGAAAGGTCAGGATACACATCAGCCAGAGCTGCCCTCAGCCGACGCTCATCCACAAACGGCAGCAACGCCACACCTTCAACAGGAAGCAGTTTTAAACATGAAAGGACTCGGAGTCTTATTGTGTCTGCAGGGTTCTGTTAGGTCTCAGAACCCTCTTTAGTCAACTCTAGCTTCACCTCATGGTGCATTCACTGACCATCAGAAATGGTGGTCTGATAGCAGAACTGTATAAATCAAACTGTCAGGTATTTGTGTGTTCTAGTCTGATTCTCAGGTCTCTCAGACTATAATGACCTGATTATTAGCAGGTCCAGTTTGTGCTTTCATGTCACCGTGAGGAAGAGGAGCAGGTGACCCCGCCCCCAGCAGCCCTGCTCCTCAGGGATGGTCCAATGAAGAAAGTAATTTCCCCAGGAGGATCAATAAAGTATCAATAATTATTATGATTTAAAAACCCTGTGGGTTGGTTAATGGGCGGGACTTTCAATCACATGTCTCTGGTTCCAAACAGACAACATGGCTGCTCTGGTGAACAAGTGGAGACCCCTGGTTTACTTTTAATGCCTGCTGAGGACTTCTGCACAGAAACAAATGTCGACTCACCCTGCCAGGCGTATTTCTTTCCATTCAGATCAATGGCAAAGTCATCAGGGTAGAAATCGATGATAGAAGAATCCTGTATCAAAGAACTGTGTCAAAACAACTACAAACTCTTGACTTTTCTTTAGTTTTTCACTGAATAACTTCAGTTTGGTCTCACCGAGCTAATCATCAGGTTCCTCCATGATGGCGGCAGGAAGTTACCGCTGGCAGCAGGAAACACTCCCATCAGTTGCTCCAGAGGCTTAAACTGCACAAAACAGAGGAAACAAGTCAGAACCATCTGGCTGAGAGTTTCTTCATCTGGATTTACACACCCAAACACTTTTAATCAGACACATTCAAAAACATACACAGGTCAAAACATCTGGTGTGTGTCCTTACTGGTTTGGTGTCCTTCTCAAACTCGTTGAACATCTCTTTGATGTCCTTGAAGTCAGATGCAAACGGGGCGTAGTGGAATGGGAAGTACCACTTCCAGGAGGCACAGCCCTGAAAACAAACCACAAACCTCAAAATGTATTCCCATTGAATCTGTTTTCTGCCAGATTGTCTGTTTCTCCAACAGCTTCATGCTAACAGCTTCACACTAACAGCCTTATGCTAACAGCGTCACGCTAACAGCCTCATGCTAACAGCTTCACACTAACAGCCTTATGCTAACAGCGTCACGCTAACAGCCTCATGCTAACAGCTTCACACTAACAGCCTCATGCTAACAGCTTCACGCTAACAGCCTTATGCTAACAGCCTTATGCTAACAGCGTCACGCTAACAGCCTCATGCTAACAGCTTCACGCTAACAGCCTTATGCTAACAGCGTCACGCTAACAGCCTCATGCTAACAGCTTCACACTAACAGCCTTATGCTAACAGCCTCATGCTAACAGCGTCACGCTAACAGCCTCATGCTAACAGCTTCACACTAACTGCCTCATGCTAACAGCGTCACGCTAACAGCCTTATGCTAACAGCGTCACGCTAACAGCCTCATGCTAACAGCCTCATGCTAACAGCGTCACGCTAACAGCCTCATGCTAACAGCATCACGCTAACAGCCTCATGCTAACAGCATCACACTAACAGCCTTATGCTAACAGCCTCATGCTAACAGCGTCACGCTAACAGCCTCATGCTAACAGCTTCACACTAACTGCCTCATGCTAACAGCATCACGCTAACAGCCTTATGCTAACAGCGTCACGCTAACAGCCTCATGCTAACAGCCTCATGCTAACAGCGTCACGCTAACAGCCTCATGCTAACAGCTTCACACTAACTGCCTCATGCTAACAGCGTCACGCTAACAGCCTTATGCTAACAGCCTTATGCTAACAGCCTCATGCTAACAGCTTCACGCTAACAGCCTTATGCTAACAGCCTTATGCTAACAGCGTCACGCTAACAGCCTCATGCTAACAGCGTCACGCTAACAGCCTCATGCTAACAGCTTCACACTAACAGCCTTATGCTAACAGCGTCACGCTAACAGCCTCATGCTAACAGCTTCACACTAACTGCCTCATGCTAACAGCATCACGCTAACAGCCTTATGCTAACAGCGTCACGCTAACAGCCTCATGCTAACAGCCTCACGCTAACAGCCTTATGCTAACAGCCTTATGCTAACAGCGTCACGCTAACAGCCTCATGCTAACAGCTTCACACTAACAGCCTCATGCTAACAGCCTCACGCTAACAGCCTCATGCTAACAGCTTCATGCTAACAGCCTCATGCTAACAGCTTCACGCTAACAGCCTTATGCTAACAGCTTCACGCTAACAGCCTTATGCTAACAGCCTTATGCTAACAGCGTCACGCTAACAGCCTCATGCTAACAGCTTCACACTAACTGCCTCATGCTAACAGCATCACGCTAACAGCCTTATGCTAACAGCGTCACGCTAACAGCCTCATGCTAACAGCCTCATGCTAACAGCTTCCCGCTAACAGCCTCATGCTAACAGCATCACGCTAACAGCCTTATGCTAACAGCGTCACGCTAACAGCCTCATGCTAACAGCCTCATGCTAACAGCTTCCCGCTAACAGCCTCATGCTAACAGCTTCACACTAACAGCCTTATGCTAACAGCCTTATGCTAACAGCGTCATGCTAACAGCTTCACACTAACAGCCTTATGCTAACAGCCTTATGCTAACAGCATCACGCTAACAGCCTCATGCTAACAGCTTCACACTAACAGCCTTATGCTAACAGCGTCACGCTAACAGCCTCATGCTAACAGCCTCATGCTAACAGCTTCCCGCTAACAGCCTCATGCTAATAGCTTCACACTAACAGCTTCACGTTAACAGCCTCATGCTAATAGCTTCACACTAACAGCTTCACGTTAACAGCATTAAAGTTCAGTAAAGGGTTAGGGTGTTTGGTAGATTGTTGTCTGTGGACTGAATGACCCTCACCTGCTTCCGTACAAAACTTAAATCTTTGAAGATTCCTGAGTTAAAGCAGAACTAAGTAAGTTTTGCTCTCGCTCTCCCCCTACTGGTCCCCTGTGAAAGCTCACTGTCGTAACGTTCCCCCGCCGCCGCCGCAGACCACCCCCCTCCCCCTCCACCCCGCCGCCGCCCCCCCAACAACAACGCGCAGAGAACGCTTTTGCAAGGAGAAAGAAAAACAAAACCAAGAAAATGTCTAGACAGGTGAGTATTATTGTCATCTTTGCGCTCCTAAGGGTGGCGTTGCTAACAACGGCAAGGGCTTCATGCTTGT
>SSNP01000116.1:8590-26090 GCA_006937955.1 Pachypanchax playfairii | reverse complement strand
CGGCTCACTGTCACTGTCTTCAGCTTTCCTCTTGACTCCTTTGGTTTCTGTGTTGTCACCAAACCTTGAAGACGACTAAGCAGGGTGACAAAAACACACAACACAGACAGAACAAAGAAAATACAGGTTAGGACTAAAGTCATTGTCCTAATTCTGATTTACAAGTTAAGAGGATTAAAGATGAACCGCTGATATCAGAGACTTCATTCAGACCAATAATGTCTCTTCTTCTTCTGACTCTTCATTGAAGAATGGTCTGAATTTTTAACAGTAATAACAACAAAATATGAACGAGTCCTGATCATGGGAGATTTTGATGACACACCTGATTCTAGCTGCGTCGGTTCCCACCCATAAACAGTTGCATATTTTAGATCTAGTGATGTTTTATGGGTTACACATTAACAAGCTGTCTGTTGATGTGTAACTCATAAAACATCAGTTCCAGTTTTGTTTGATTTTGATTGTCCAGTGAGCTTCAGGAAGAGACCTGTGGTGCTCCGCCGGTCACGTGTTATTACCGCAGCTACGACAGACAGATTATGTGCTTCTTTCTCTGAACTTTCTTCCACTCCCCCATCGTGCACCAATCCGGATGATGCTTGGTAGCTTTTCCAGTCTGCCTGTCTCATGGTGATGGATACCGTCCCCCCTCTTAAAAATTAGACGTTCCAAACCCAAATTAGACCCTTGGTTAAATTCTGACACGTACGAACTCAGAAGATTATGCAGAAGGCTTGAACGCAGATGGAAGAAGGATAAACTTTCTATTTCTTATGAAATTTTCAGAAATACCCTAGATGAATATCAGAGAGCTGTAAATAAATACTTCACTAGCATTATTACTGCCCATTCCGGGAACCAGAGGGTTTTATATAAAACCCTAAACACAGTTTTGTCTTCTGATAACTCTCACAGACGAACTTTGCTCACAGTTTTTAAGTTTTTTAAGTCTCCAATATCAGGAGTCTAATTATTTCCCTTGGTGATGTCCGTCTACCTGAACTCGATTGTACTGAATGTTTTGACCATTTTGAGCCACTTCCTACCTTGGAGAGATTAATATCATCCATGAAGCCTTCGGGTTGTCCTGATGACATTGTACCGGTCAGACTCTTTTGGGAGGTTTTCCCAGCGGTAGCCCCTTATGTGCTCAACATTATTAACTCCTGCCTTGTTTCTGGAACTATACCATCATTTTTCAAACACGCAGTGCTACAACCTCTATTGAAAAAAATCTGGCTTAGACCCAACTGTCTTCGGGAATTTTCGCCCAATTTCAAAGCTCCATTTCCTATCAAAAGTGTTGGAAAAGGCTGCTTATAATCAAATCCTGCCTCACCTAAACAATCTTGGTGTTTTAGATAAATTCCAGTCTGGTTTTAGACAATATCACAGTGTAGAATCCACTCACATCAGGGTTTTTAATGATATTATTTTAGCTACTGACTCCGGTTCCCATGTTACTTTGGTGATGTTGGACCTCAGCTGCATTCGACACGGCTGACCATGACATCTTATTGTCCCGCCTTGAAAATCTGGTCGGCATTAAGGGATCAGCGCTTGACTGGTTCCGTTCCTATTTCTGTGACAGGTCCGTTAGAGTCAGGATGGATGATTGTTCATCTCCCTCTGCTGCTCTTCCTTGGGGTGTGCCGCAGGGGTCCATTCTTGGCCCCCTTTTATTTAGTATTTACATCCTTCCACTGGGACTGATTTTTAGCAAGTTTAATATTAACTATCCCCTTTATGCGGACGACTGTCAGATTTATGTTCCCCTGAAGGCTTGCACCTCGGTCCAAACACTCCTTGACTGCCTGAGTGAGGTTAAGGACTGGCTTGAAGCCAATTTTCTGCTACTGAACGGTACAAAAACAGAGTTTATTGTTTTCACCCCCAATGGCTCATCTTACCCCATTCCTGATTTTTCTACAGACCCTTTTAAAATTAGCCAAACAATCGTTAACGTTGGTATCAAAGTGGATTCGGCTTTAAAAATGGACTCTCACGTTAACCTCATGGTTAAATCCTGTTTTTATTAGTTGAGACATCTGTCCAAACTAAAACTGCTGTTTTTATCTTCTCTTTAATGCTTATTAACTTTATGTTCTATCCCTGTACAGCACTTTGGTCAGCTCACATGCTGTTTTTAAATGTACTCTATCAAATAAATGGAATGATACCTGGATTCACCATGACAACCACAGGTGACAAAAAGAAATGAGTAAAGGTCTGACACTGCAGGAGCAGGAGGTCCTCATCAAGGACATGGTCACATACGTAAAGAGAGAGAGAGAGAGACGGGGAGACGGAGAGAGAGAGACACAGAGAAGGACAGACAGAGAGAGAAAAGGACAACCACCTCAGCAGACTCTTTCATTGAGGAGCAGCAGCAGCAGCTCTATATCAAGCTCCTCCCAGATGACGGAGCTCCTCCCCTTATCTTCAAGGCTGACCCCAGATACTGAAACTCACTGCCAACCTGAAGAAACATTCCACCTTTTCCTGAGGTTCTCAAACCAGACCCCCTCCTCACCACCACTATGCCTTGAGGTCCTGTCCATGAAGACCACTAACAGGATCTGAGACACGGGGCATCCTGATGAAGTCCAACCTGCTCAGGGAACAAAATCGACTTGCTGCTGAGAATGTGAACACAGCTTGTAAAAGGGTGTCTGGGACTCCGTAATCCTGCAGCACCCCTACCCGGTCATAAGCCTTCTCCAAGTCCACAAACACATGTGGACCAAGGAGCCAAACTCCCCGACCCCTCAGCAACTCCACGATGGTAAAGATCAATATGTTAGTGGGGGTTTGAGTAAAAATGAATGAGAGCAGCAACATGGAGTAACACTACTGTGTGATGACTGAAGGACAGAACCTTCATTTTTCTCCTCAATCCTTTGGGTTCCTTTCAAAAAATAAAGTTCAGTTTGGATCAACATCTGCAATCAGGAGTGACTTTACTGAGAAGACCAAACACAACACAGCTTCATTAGGGCTTTATACAATCTAAACTTTTATTCTGAAATGCAGGGAAACAAGTAATTTCCTCTTGAATTATATGAACTTTGATTGAACTTACACTGCTGCCGTTCCTCATCATGGCTTTCAGAGACTGAGCAGCATCCTGAAAAAAATCAATAAAATATAAAGATTTATCACAGGTAGAACAGATCTAACAGGTAGAACAGGTAGAACAGGTAGAACAGATCTAACAGGTAGAACAGGTAGAACAGGTAGAACAGATCTAACAGGTAGAACAGGTAGAACAGATCTAACAGGTAGAACAGGTAGAACAGATCTAACAGGTAGAACAGGTAGAACAGCTCTAACAGGTAGAACAGGTAGAACAGGTAGAACAGATCTAACAAGTAGAACAGGTAGAACAGATCTAACAGGTAGAACAGGTAGAACATATCTAACAGGTAGAACAGGTAGAACAGATCTAACAGGTAGAACAGATCTAACAGGTAGAACAGGTAGAACAGGTAGAACAGATCTAACAGGTAGAACAGATCTAACAGGTAGAACAGATCTAACAGGTAGAACAGTTCTAACAGGTAGAACAGATCTAACAGGTAGAACAGATCTAACAGGTAGAACAGTTCTAACAGGTAGAACAGTTCTAACAGGTAGAACAGATCAAACAGGTAGAACAGATCTAACAGGTAGAACATATCTAACAGGTAGAACAGTTCTAACAGGTAGAACAGTTCTAACAGGTAGAACAGGTAGAACAGATCTAACAGGTAGAACATATCTAACAGGTAGAACAGTTCTAACAGGTAGAACAGTTCTAACAGGTAGAACAGTTCTAACAGATCTAACAGGTAGAACAGATCTAACAGGTAGAACATATCTAACAGGTAGAACAGATCTAACAGGTAGAACAGTTCTTACAGGTAGAACAGTTCTAACAGGTAGAACAGTTCTAACAGGTAGAACAGGTAGAACAGATCTAACAGGTAGAACATATCTAACAGGTAGAACAGTTCTAACAGGTAGAACAGTTCTAACAGGTAGAACAGTTCTAACAGGTAGAACAGGTAGAACAGATCTAACAGGTAGAACAGATCTAACAGGTAGAACAGGTAGAACAGATCTAACAGGTAGAACAGATCTAACAGGTAGAACAGATCTAACAGGTAGAACAGTTCTAACAGGTAGAACAGATCTAACAGGTAGAACAGTTCTAACAGGTAGAACAGGTAGAACAGATAGAACAGGTAGAACAGGTAGAACAGGTAGAACAGGTATAACAGGTAGAACAGATAGAACAGGTAGAACAGATCTAACAGGTAGAACATATCTAACAGGTAGAACAGTTCTAACAGGTAGAACAGTTCTAACAGGTAGAACAGATCTAACAGATAGAACAGGTAGAACAGATAGAACAGGTAGAACAGTTCTAACAGGTAGAACAGATCTAACAGGTAGAACAGGTAGAACAGTTCTAACAGGTAGAACATATCTAACAGGTAGAACATATCTAACAGGTAGAACAGTTCTAACAGGTAGAACAGTTCTAACAGGTAGAACATATCTAACAGGTAGAACAGTTCTAACAGGTAGAACATATCTAACAGGTAGAACAGATCTAACAGGTAGAACAGATCTAACAGGTAGAACAGGTAGAACAGTTCTAACAGGTAGAACAGATCTAACAGGTAGAACAGTTCTAACAGGTAGAACAGTTCTAACAGGTAGAACAGATCTAACAGGTAGAACAGTTCTAACAGGTAGAACAGATCTAACAGGTAGAACAGTTCTAACAGGTAGAACAGATCTAACAGGTAGAACAGATCTAACAGGTAGAACAGATCTAACAGGTAGAACAGATCTAACAGGTAGAACATATCTAACAGGTAGAACAGATCTAACAGGTAGAACAGTTCTAACAGGTAGAACATATCTAACAGGTAGAACAGATCTAACAGGTAGAACAGATCTAACAGGTAGAACAGTTCTAACAGGTAGAACAGATCTAACAGGTAGAACAGGTAGAACAGTTCTAACAGGTAGAACATATCTAACAGGTAGAACATATCTAACAGGTAGAACAGATCTAACAGGTAGAACATATCTAACAGGTAGAACAGTTCTAACAGGTAGAACAGATCTAACAGGTAGAACATATCTAACAGGTAGAACAGTTCTAACAGGTAGAACATATCTAACAGGTAGAACAGTTCTAACAGGTAGAACAGTTCTAACAGGTAGAACAGATCTAACAGGTAGAACATATCTAACAGGTAGAACAGTTCTAACAGGTAGAACATATCTAACAGGTAGAACATATCTAACAGGTAGAACAGTTCTAACAGGTAGAACAGATCTAACAGGTAGAACATATCTAACAGGTAGAACAGATCTAACAGGTAGAACAGTTCTAACAGGTAGAACAGTTCTAACAGGTAGAACAGATCTAACAGGTAGAACAGATCTAACAGGTAGAACAGATCTAACAGGTAGAACAGTTCTAACAGGTAGAACAGTTCTAACAGGTAGAACAGGTAGAACAGATCTAACAGGTAGAACAGATCTAACAGGTAGAACAGTTCTAACAGGTAGAACAGATCTAACAGGTAGAACAGTTCTAACAGGTAGAACAGTTCTAACAGGTAGAACAGGTAGAACAGTTCTAACAGGTAGAACATATCTAACAGGTAGAACAGATCTAACAGGTAGAACAGTTCTAACAGGTAGAACAGTTCTAACAGGTAGAACATATCTAACAGGTAGAACAGTTCTAACAGGTAGAACATATCTAACAGGTAGAACATATCTAACAGGTAGAACAGATCTAACAGGTAGAACATATCTAACAGGTAGAACAGATCTAACAGGTAGAACAGGTAGAACAGTTCTAACAGGTAGAACATATCTAACAGGTAGAACATATCTAACAGGTAGAACAGTTCTAACAGGTAGAACATATCTAACAGGTAGAACAGTTCTAACAGGTAGAACAGTTCTAACAGGTAGAACAGATCTAACAGGTAGAACAGGTAGAACAGATCTAACAGGTAGAACAGATCTAACAGGTAGAACAGATATAACAGGTAGAACATATCTAACAGGTAGAACAGTTATAACAGGTAGAACAGTTCTAACAGGTAGAACAGATCTAACAGGTAGAACAGATCTAACAGGTAGAACAGATCTAACAGGTAGAACAGTTCTAACAGGTAGAACAGATCTAACAGGTAGAACAGGTAGAACAGATCTAACAGGTAGAACATATCTAACAGGTAGAACAGTTCTAACAGGTAGAACATATCTAACAGGTAGAACATATCTAACAGGTAGAACAGTTCTAACAGGTAGAACAGTTCTAACAGGTAGAACAGATCTAACAGGTAGAACAGATCTAACAGGTAGAACAGATCTAACAGGTAGAACAGTTCTAACAGGTAGAACAGTTCTAACAGGTAGAACATATCTAACAGGTAGAACAGTTCTAACAGGTAGAACATATCTAACAGGTAGAACAGATCTAACAGGTAGAACATATCTAACAGGTAGAACAGTTCTAACAGGTAGAACAGATCTAACAGATAGAACAGATCTAACAGGTAGAACAGGTAGAACAGATCTAACAGGTAGAACAGATCTAACAGGTAGAACAGATCTAACAGGTAGAACAGTTCTAACAGGTAGAACAGATCTAACAGGTAGAACAGTTCTAACAGGTAGAACAGATCTAACAGGTAGAACAGGTAGAACAGTTCTAACAGGTAGAACAGATCTAACAGGTAGAACAGGTCTAACAGGTAGAACAGGTATAACAGGTAGAACAGTTCTAACAGGTAGAACAGTTCTAACAGGTAGAACAGTTCTAACAGGTAGAACAGGTAGAACAGGTAGAACAGATAGAACAGGTAGAACAGATATAACAGGTAGAACAGTTCTAACAGGTAGAACAGATCTAACAGGTAGAACAGATCTAACAGGTAGAACAGGTAGAACAGATCTAACAGGTAGAACAGATCTAACAGGTAGAACAGTTCTAACAGGTAGAACAGTTCTAACAGGTAGAACAGATCTAACAGGTAGAACAGATCTAACAGGTAGAACAGATCTAACAGGTAGAACAGATCTAACAGGTAGAACAGTTCTAACAGGTAGAACAGATCTAACAGGTAGAACAGGTAGAACAGTTCTAACAGGTAGAACATATCTAACAGGTAGAACATATCTAACAGGTAGAACAGTTCTAACAGGTAGAACATATCTAACAGGTAGAACAGTTCTAACAGGTAGAACAGTTCTAACAGGTAGAACAGATCAAACAGGTAGAACAGATCTAACAGGTAGAACAGATCTAACAGGTAGAACAGTTCTAACAGGTAGAACAGTTCTAACAGGTAGAACAGGTAGAACAGATCTAACAGGTAGAACATATCTAACAGGTAGAACAGATCTAACAGGTAGAACAGATCTAACAGGTAGAACAGGTAGAACATATCTAACAGGTAGAACAGATCTAACAGGTAGAACAGGTAGAACAGATCTAACAGGTAGAACATATCTAACAGGTAGAACAGTTCTAACAGGTAGAACAGATCTAACAGGTAGAACAGATCTAACAGGTAGAACAGATCTAACAGGTAGAACAGATCTAACAGGTAGAACAGGTAGAACAGTTCTAACAGGTAGAACAGATCTAACAGGTAGAACAGTTCTAACAGGTAGAACAGATCTAACAGGTAGAACAGATCTAACAGGTAGAACAGGTAGAACATATCTAACAGGTAGAACAGTTCTAACAGGTAGAACAGGTAGAACAGATCTAACAGGTAGAACATATCTAACAGGTAGAACAGTTCTAACAGGTAGAACAGTTCTAACAGGTAGAACATATCTAACAGGTAGAACAGTTCTAACAGGTAGAACAGTTCTAACAGGTAGAACAGTAGAACAGATCTAACAGGTAGAACAGATCTAACAGGTAGAACAGGTAGAACATATCTAACAGGTAGAACAGATCTAACAGGTAGAACAGGTAGAACAGATCTAACAGGTAGAACATATCTAACAGGTAGAACAGTTCTAACAGGTAGAACAGTTCTAACAGGTAGAACATATCTAACAGGTAGAACAGTTCTAACAGGTAGAACAGATCTAACAGGTAGAACAGTTCTAACAGGTAGAACAGTTCTAACAGGTAGAACAGATCTAACAGGTAGAACAGGTAGAACAGGTAGAACAGATCTAACAGGTAGAACATATCTAACAGGTAGAACAGATCTAACAGGTAGAACAGTTCTAACAGGTAGAACAGTTCTAACAGGTAGAACAGATCTAACAGGTAGAACAGGTAGAACAGATCTAACAGGTAGAACAGATCTAACAGGTAGAACAGTTCTAACAGGTAGAACAGTTCTAACAGGTAGAACAGGTAGAACAGATCTAACAGGTAGAACAGGTAGAACAGATCTAACAGGTAGAACAGGTAGAACAGATCTAACAGGTAGAACAGGTAGAACAGATCTAACAGGTAGAACAGATCTAACAGGTAGAACATATCTAACAGGTAGAACAGATCTAACAGGTAGAACAGTTCTAACAGGTAGAACAGTTCTAACAGGTAGAACAGATCTAACAGGTAGAACAGGTAGAACAGATCTAACAGGTAGAACAGGTAGAACAGATCTAACAGGTAGAACAGTTCTAACAGGTAGAACAGTTCTAACAGGTAGAACAGGTAGAACAGGTAGAACAGATCTAACAGGTAGAACAGATCTAACAGGTAGAACAGGTAGAACATATCTAACAGGTAGAACAGATCTAACAGGTAGAACAGATCTAACAGGTAGAACAGTTCTAACAGGTAGAACAGTTCTAACAGGTAGAACAGTTCTAACAGGTAGAACAGGTAGAACAGATAGAACAAGTAGAACAGGTAGAACAGATCTAACAGGTAGAACAGGTAGAACAGATCTAACAGGTAGAACAGTTCTAACAGGTAGAACAGTTCTAACAGGTAGAACAGGTAGAACAGATCTAACAGGTAGAACAGATCTAACAGATAGAACAGGTAGAACAGGTAGAACAGATCTAACAGGTAGAACAGGTAGAACAGATAAAACAGTTCTAACAGGTAGAACAGGTAGAACAGATCTAACAGGTAGAACAGATCTAACAGGTAGAACAGATCTAACAGGTAGAACATATCTAACAGGTAGAACAGTTCTAACAGGTAGAACAGTTCTAACAGGTAGAACAGATCTAACAGGTAGAACAGGTAGAACAGATCTAACAGGTAGAACAGATCTAACAGGTAGAACATATCTAACAGGTAGAACATATCTAACAGGTAGAACAGATCTAACAGGTAGAACAGGTAGAACAGTTCTAACAGGTAGAACATATCTAACAGGTAGAACAGATCTAACAGGTAGAACAGATCTAACAGGTAGAACATATCTAACAGGTAGAACAGTTCTAACAGGTAGAACAGATCTAACAGGTAGAACAGGTAGAACAGTTCTAACAGGTAGAACATATCTAACAGGTAGAACAGTTCTAACAGGTAGAACAGATCTAACAGGTAGAACATATCTAACAGGTAGAACAGTTCTAACAGGTAGAACAGGTAGAACAGATCTAACAGGTAGAACAGATCTAACAGGTAGAACATATCTAACAGGTAGAACAGTTCTAACAGGTAGAACATATCTAACAGGTAGAACAGATCTAACAGGTAGAACAGATCTAACAGGTAGAACAGTTCTAACAGGTAGAACAGATCTAACAGGTAGAACATATCTAACAGGTAGAACAGATCTAACAGGTAGAACATATCTAACAGGTAGAACATATCTAACAGGTAGAACAGTTCTAACAGGTAGAACAGTTCTAACAGGTAGAACAGTTCTAACAGGTAGAACAGGTAGAACAGATCTAACAGGTAGAACATATCTAACAGGTAGAACAGATCTAACAGGTCTAACAGGTAGAACAGTTCTAACAGGTAGAACAGATCTAACAGGTAGAACAGTTCTACAGGTAGAACAGATATAACAGGTAGAACAGTTCTAACAGGTAGAACATATCTAACAGGTAGAACATATCTAACAGGTAGAACAGTTCTAACAGGTAGAACATATCTAACAGGTAGAACAGTTCTAACAGGTAGAACAGTTCTAACAGGTAGAACATATCTAACAGGTAGAACAGTTCTAACAGGTAGAACATAAGGTAGAACAGATCAGGTAGAACAGATCTAACAGGTAGAACAGTCTAACAGGTAGAACAGATCTAACAGGTAGAACAGGTAGAACAGTTCTAACAGGTAGAACAGATCTAACAGGTAGAACAGTTCTAACAGGTAGAACAGTTCTAACAGGTAGAACAGTTCTAACAGGTAGAACATATCTAACAGGTAGAACATATCTAACAGGTAGAACAGTTCTAACAGGTAGAACAGTTCTAACAGGTAGAACATATCTAACAGGTAGAACAGTTCTAACAGGTAGAACAGGTCTAACAGGTCTAACAGGTAGAACAGATCTAACAGGTAGAACAGATCTAACAGGTAGAACAGATCTAACAGGTAGAACAGTTCTAACAGGTAGAACAGGTAGAACAGATCTAACAGGTAGAACATATCTAACAGGTAGAACAGATCTAACAGGTAGAACAGTTCTAACAGGTAGAACAGTTCTAACAGGTAGAACAGATCTAACAGGTAGAACAGATCTAACAGGTAGAACAGTTCTAACAGGTAGAACAGATCTAACAGGTAGAACAGTTCTAACAGGTAGAACAGATCTAACAGGTAGAACAGTTCTAACAGGTAGAACAGTTCTAACAGGTAGAACATATCTAACAGGTAGAACAGATCTAACAGGTAGAACAGATCTAACAGGTAGAACAGGTAGAACAGATCTAACAGGTAGAACAGATCTAACAGGTAGAACAGATCTAACAGGTAGAACAGGTAGAACAGATCTAACAGGTAGAACAGATCTAACAGGTAGAACAGGTAGAACAGATCTAACAGGTAGAACAGATCTAACAGGTAGAACAGATCTAACAGGTAGAACAGATCTAACAGGTAGAACGGAGGTTGTTTACAGCACCAATCTGATCTGAAACAATATTTTATAGACAATCATAAAACTATAACAATATATTTTCATTTCTCATTCATTCATCAATCAGTTATGATCTAAACACACCACAGGTTGGTGTTCTGCTCCCAACAAGCTTTAAACTGACTACAGAAGCCCAGAAGGGACATACCAACAGATAAACCTCAAGCTCTGATTGTGTTCTGATAGATAGAAATGTTGGACAGTACCATGTTGTGCTGCTCTCTGGCATGCATCCTCATGTCGTAGGCCTGGTACCGGGCGTTCTGGACGGGTTCTGGTCGGTCTCGTCTACCCAGGGCCTGAGGAGCGAACTGGCCGGTGGTCATGAAGGCAGGACCCTGCTGCTCAGCCTGAACAACAAACACATGATCATGTTCCAGGAGAACAAATAGACGTGACTCAGTTAGAGCTTCATGTTCTCACCTTCATCCTCTTTCGTTTCTCTTTGTTTCTCCTTCTAAAGTTTTCCTAAAAGTAAAATGTCACATTGAGTCTTTAAAAGAAAAAGACAATAAAAACAGCTGTTTCATGTGAAGGAACCCTGGGACTTCTTACTTCATCCTCTTTACGTTTCTTGAAGATGTTGTCCTCGGCCACGCCCACTGCCTGCATGATCATCTCCACTCGCTCCAGGTTAACGTAGCCGTTCTGTGTTAGGTAACCCTGCAGAGAAACACGGGTCAGGAACATCTCAACACTTTATTACTTCATGTTTCTCCTGTAAACACAACCTGCTGCTTCAGATACTCACTCCTGTTTTGTGCACAACATCTTTGTAGATGTTGACGAGTCGATCGATCGCTCCCTCTCTGAGAGAAACAAAAGAACCAACACTTTAATAATCACAGGACGGTGAACTGGAGCATTGAGGAATTAGACTCAAAGTTCCTGTAAAATAACAGCTATCATGTGACCTGAATGACCTCATCATCCAAAAACCTTTCAGATTTTACTGTTAGTCTGACGCAGCCGCCTCCTGAGCACAAAGAGCAGATCATCATCACCAGACTGCAGCGAGCAGTGATTTAAAATGCTAATTATAACATGTTAAATATTCAGATTAAAATGTCAGCGTTCATTCAGAGAATTAGACAGGAGATTAAAGGATTTGCTGATTACCTGGAAAGTAATCTCCAACCGCTGCTTCATCAAACCGTTTATAAACTTCTGCCAATGATCAAAGCTTTAAACAAATCTGATCTTGAATCTGTTATCATCACTGATATATGAACGCTGAATAATCAACTCAATCATCTGACCTGTCTTTCTTTAAAGAACAATTCATGTTTAAAAATCTTGATTTAAAGGTCCAATATATCAGAATATTCCAGGTAAATACCAACCCAACAGTTTAATGTTCCTCTGATGATGAAAGTAAAGTTAGATTATAACAGATCTGGATCTCAGTCAGCTGGTGGTCTCTAGTTTCTGTTCCAGGACACAATCATTGTTTACATGTCCAGACTTCCTGGTTCCATAGTGAATCACATGTCAACCTGCAGGTTACCAAGTCTTCAACACAAGCAGCTGGAATTCCACAACGACCAGCAGCCCTGAGGTAACTAGTAGTAAACCTAAGAAACCACCACATCCTTCCCAAAAACTGAACTAATACAAGAGAAACTAAACCAGGATCAACACTGGACCTGGCAACCCAGCAGGAACATCAGGGAGGTTTTCTACATGAATGATTTGATGACGAGGTCTAATTCTTATATATTGTAGCTTTAATGAAACTAAGTCTAAATATAACACCTAAAAACACTGTGAGAACTGATCAGAGTAGAGTATACATAAATAGTGTCAATCATATACGTGGTCATTTAAATATAAATGCTGCAAAAACCTATTTTTTCTCCATGATTATCTCTCATATAGACGATTGTTTGACGTCTTGGTCACTTCTAAACAGACAGACAGACAGACAGACAGACAGACAGACAGACAGAACTGATACAGAATAATTAAACAGGAAACTGAAAATCCAAATCTTACAGAAAGTTTCACATTGTAAATAATGTTGGAGTTTTATGAATTTTGTTCTGTTTTACTGCTCATTAACACACCACTGTTAACTGAGAACAACCTGCACATACAGGTCGTTTCCTGTTGGTCATTCAGTCACTAAGAAGCAACCAGCTGCAGCTCACCTGATCTCCAAGGAGGGAAGGTGTGGCAGGAAGTCATTTCCTACAAAGAAGCACATGAAGACCCAGTCGTCTACACTCCTCTCAAAGTCAAAAGGAAATGGGAGGCTGGCCATAGTCAGCTCTCTGGCAAGATACTGTAAACAAAAAAACAAAAAACAAACCAATCAATCAATCAATCAATACATCAATCAATATATTCAGGTCAGTGGAAATGAAGCTCAACATGACTTAAACATCTTTCAGTTCATGTGTGGATTTATTTTGATAAATAAACAAAGAAAAACAAAGTAATATTTCTATAAATGATAGTAAAACTTTTATTTGGTGATCAAACCTATGCTTTTATTTTGGAATTTAATAAATATGGTCTTAATTTGAATCTTCTAACAGTGTAAACAGTGAGGATGAAGAGTAGAGAGAGAATAAACAGTGAGGATGAAGAGTAGAGAGAGAGTGAACAGTGAGGATGAAGAGTAGAGAGAGAGAGTAAACAGTGAGGATGAAGAGTAGAGAGAGAGTGAACAGTGAGGATGAAGAGTAGAGAGAGAGTAAACAGTGAGGATGAAGAGTAGAGAGAGAGTAAACAGTGAGGATGAAGAGTAGAGAGAGAGAGTAAACAGTGAGGATGAAGAGTAGAGAGAGTAAACAGTGAGAATGAAGAGTAGACAGAGAGTATAAACAGTGAGGATGAAGAGTAGAGAGAGAGTAAACAGTGAGGATGAAGAGTAGAGAGAGAGTAAACAGTGAGGATGAAGAGTAGAGAGAGAGTAAACAGTGAGGATGAAGAGTAGAGAGAGTAAACAGTGAGGATGAAGAGTAGAGAGAGAGAGTAAACAGTGAGGATGAAGAGTAGAGAGAGAGTAAACAGTGAGGATGAAGAGTAGAGAGAGAGAGTAAACAGTGAGGATGAAGAGTAGAGAGAGAGAAAACAGAGAGGATGAAGAGTAGAGAGAGAGTAAACAGTGAGGATGAAGAGTAGAGAGAGAGTGAACAGTGAGGATGAAGAGTAGAGAGAGAGAGTAAACAGTGAGGATGAAGAGGAGTAGAGAGAGTAAACAGTGAGGATGAAGAGTAGAGAGAGAGAGTAAACAGTGAGGATGAAGAGTAGAGAGAGAGTAAACAGTGAGGATGAAGAGTAGAGAGAGAGAGAGTAAACAGTGAGGATGAAGAGTAGAGAGAGAGTAAACAGTGAGGATGAAGAGTAGAGAGAGAGTGAACAGTGAGGATGAAGAGTAGAGAGAGAGTAAACAGTGAGGATGAAGAGTAGAGAGAGAGTGAACAGTGAGGATGAAGAGTAGAGAGAGAGAGTAAACAGTGAGGATGAAGAGTAGAGAGAGTAAACAGTGAGAATGAAGAGTAGAGAGAGAGTGAACAGTGAGGATGAAGAGTAGAGAGAGAGTGAACAGTGAGGATGAAGAGTAGAGAGAGAGTGAACAGAGAGGATGAAGAGTAGAGAGAGAGAGTAAACAGTGAGGATGAAGAGTAGAGAGAGAGTAAACAGTGAGGATGAAGAGTAGAGAGAGAGTGAACAGTGAGGATGAAGAGTAGAGAGAGAGTGAACAGTGAGGATGAAGAGTAGAGAGAGAGATAAACAGTGAGGATGAAGAGTAGAGAGAGAGAGTAAACAGTGAGGATGAAGAGTAGAGAGAGAGAGAGTAAACAGTGAGGATGAAGAGTAGAGAGAGAGTAAACAGTGAGGATGAAGAGTAGAGAGAGAGTGAACAGTGAGGATGAAGAGTAGAGAGAGAATAAACAGTGAGGATGAAGAGTAGAGAGAGAGAGTAAACAGTGAGGATGAAGAGTAGAGAGAGAATAAACAGTGAGGATGAAGAGTAGAGAGAGAGAGAGTAAACAGTGAGGATGAAGAGTAGAGAGAGAGAGAAACAGTGAGGATGAAGAGGAGAGAGAGAGAAAACAGTGAGGATGAAGAGTAGAGAGAGAGAGTAAACAGTGAGGATGAAGAGTAGAGAGAGAGAGAGTAAACAGTGAGGATGAAGAGTAGAGAGAGAGTGAACAGTGAGGATGAAGAGTAGAGAGAGAGTGAACAGTGAGGATGAAGAGTAGAGAGAGAGTGAACAGTGAGGATGAAGAGTAGAGAGAGAGTAAACAGTGAGGATGAAGAGTAGAGAGAGAGTAAACAGTGAGAATGAAGAGTAGAGAGAGAGTAAACAGTGAGGATGAAGAGAAGAGTAAACAGTGAGGATGAAGAGTAGAGAGAGAGTAAACAGTGAGGATGAAGAGTAGAGAGAGAGAGAGTGCAGTGAGGATGAAGAGTAGAGAGGTAAACAGTGAGGATGAAGAGTAGAGAGAGAGAGTAAACAGTGAGGATGAAGAGTAGAGAGAGTAAACAGTGAGAATGAAGAGTAGAGAGAGAGTAAACAGTGAGGATGAAGAGTAGAGAGAGAGAGTAAACAGTGAGGATGAAGAGTAGAGAGAGAGTAAACAGTGAGGATGAAGAGTAGAGAGAGAGTAAACAGTGAGGATGAAGAGTAGAGAGAGAGAGTAAACAGTGAGGATGAAGAGTAGAGAGAGTAAACAGTGAGGATGAAGAGTAGAGAGAGAGTAAACAGTGAGGATGAAGAGTAGAGAGAGAGTAAACAGTGAGGATGAAGAGTAGAGAGAGAGAGTAAACAGTGAGGATGAAGAGTAGAGAGAGAATAAACAGTGAGGATGAAGAGTAGAGAGAGAGTAAACAGTGAGGATGAAGAGTAGAGAGAGAGTAAACAGAGAGGATGAAGAGTAGAGAGAGAGAAAACAGTGAGGATGAAGAGAGAGAGTAAACAGTGAGTAGAGAGAGAGTGAACAGTGAGGATGAAGAGTAGAGAGAGAGTAAACAGTGAGGATGAAGAGTAGAGAGAGAGGGATGAAGAGTAGAGAGAGAAAGTAAAGAGTGAGGATGAAGAGTAGAGAGAGTAAACAGTGAGAATGAAGAGTAGAGAGAGAGTAAACAGTGAGGATGAAGAGTAGAGAGAGAGAGTAAACAGTGAGGATGAAGAGTAGAGAGAGAGTAAACAGTGAGGATGAAGAGTAGAGAGAGAGAGTAAACAGGGAGGATGAGAGAGAGAGAGTAAACAGTGAGGATGGAGAGTAGAGAGAGAGTGAACAGTGAGGATGAAGAGTAGAGAGAGAGTAAACAGTGAGGATGAAGAGTAGAGAGAGAGTGAACAGTGAGGATGAAGAGTAGAGAGAGAAGTAAACAGTGAGGATGAAGAGTAGAGCAGTGAGGATGAAGAGTAGAGAGAGAGAGTAAACAGTGAGGATGAAGAGTAGAGAGAGAGTAAACAGTGAGGATGAAGAGTAGAGAGAGAGTAGAGAGAGTAAACAGTGAGGATGAAGAGTAGAGAGAGAGTGAACAGTGAGGATGAAGAGTAGAGAGAGAGTAAACAGTGAGGATGAAGAGTAGAGAGAGAGTAAACAGTGAGGATGAAGAGTAGAGAGAGAGAGAGTAAACAGTGAGGATGAAGAGTAGAGAGAGAGAGTAAACAGTGAGGATGAAGAGTAGAGAGAGAGTAAACAGTGAGGATGAAGAGTAGAGAGAGAGTAAACAGTGAGGATGAAGAGTAGAGAGAGAGTAACAGTGAGGATGAAGAGTAGAGAGAGAGAGTAAACAGTGAGGATGAAGAGTAGAGAGAGAGAGTAAACAGTGAGGATGAAGAGTAGAGAGAGAGTAAACAGTGAGGATGAAGAGTAGAGAGAGAGTAAACAGTGAGGATGAAGAGTAGAGAGAGAGAGAGTAAACAGTGAGGATGAAGAGTAGAGAGAGAGTGAACAGTGAGGATGAAGAGTAGAGAGAGAAAAAACAGAGAGGATGAAGAGTAGAGAGAGAGAGAGTAAACAGTGAGGATGAAGAGTAGAGAGAGAGTAAACAGTGAGGATGAAGAGGAGAGAGAGAGTAAACAGTGAGGATGAAGAGTAGAGAGAGAGAGTAAACAGTGAGGATGAAGAGTAGAGAGAGAGAGAGTAAACAGTGAGGATGAAGAGTAGAGAGAGAGAAAAAAGAGAGGGGGAGGAGTGGAGAGAGAGAGTAAACAGTGAGGATGAAGAGTAGAGAGAGAGAGTAAACAGTGAGGATGAAGAGTAGAGAGAGAGAGAGTAAACAGTGAGGATGAAGAGTAGAGAGAGAGTAAACAGTGAGGATGAAGAGTAGAGAGAGAGAGTAAACAGTGAGGATGAAGAGTAGAGAGAGAGTAAACAGTGAGGATGAAGAGTAGAGAGAGAGAGTAAACAGTGAGGATGAAGAGTAGC